>PVKE010010530.1:0-42250 GCA_004027555.1 Craseonycteris thonglongyai | reverse complement strand
TCTCTCTCTCTCTCTCTCTCTCTCTCTCTCTCTCTGTCATAAATAAATAAATATTTTTAAAACATAATTTAAAAAAAATTGAGAAAAACTGTGTTTTTTCCTTAATATACTGTAGTGAAGATATGCTCCCAGAAAACTTTTATGTAACTATAAAATTAATATATGAATACATTTTGATCTCTTGATCAAAGAAACCATTGAGAGAAAATTACTTTTTTAACAGCAGTATTCTACTATTTTATTTATTTATTTATTTTAAAATATATTTTTATTTATTTTTGACAGAGAGAGAGAGAGAGATACAGAGAGAGAACTGAACTGGGGGAGCTCCCAGTTCAGCATATGGTTCTGCACGGGCCAGGGCCGGGATTTGATCCTCGGTCCCCGGCGCTGCAAAGTGAGCGCTTAACCCACTGAGCCATCCGGGCTTCCCCAACAGCAGTATTCCAGATTTGTAAAATTTCCCACCTTGGCTGTCAAGATGTTCCCGTTTTATAAAAAGCATTTGTAATAGTTTATATTTTGTTTAGAAAGTAGGTAGAAAAATTGGAAAAGAAAATTTAGCAACCTTGGGAGTTAATCTTCCAGTTCTCTTAACTCTCACAATTATACCATATCTAGTTATTTTTATCTCTAGTTCTTCAAATCTACTTTGCTTTCCATAAAATCTTATTGATTTAGGCCTTTTTATCTCTTACCTGGGCTATCATTGCTTTGTAATTGGTTTCCCTTCCTCTATCTTCTTTCCTTTATAATTTATTTTCCAACCTGATACCAAAGTTAATTATTTCCCTCTTAAAAAAATATGTTAATTGTGAATGTAATATATGAATACATATTTTAAAGGACAAAAGAAGGAATATTTATTGATAAAGCTAAAATAGTATTGCCGGGGAAGCCAGGATGGCTCAGCGGGTTGAGTGCTAGCTTTGCAGCCCTGGGGACCGAGGATCAAATCCCGACCCCGGCCCTGTGGACCCATATGCTGACCTGCGTGTGGTGTGCTTCCCATGCAGGAGGCCCCCAGTTCAGTTCATGCCCCCTGGTTCAGCTCCGGGCTTGAGTGGGCATGCCTCCCATGCTGGAGGCCCCAGCCCAGCTCCTGCCCTGAGCGTACCCCACCCACCTGTGTGGAACAAAACCATGTCAAAAACTGATGACATACGACTATGGAAACTGCCCTGGGCCTCCCCCTTCTCTCTCTCTCTCTCTGTCTCTGTCAAAAATAATAAAATAAATCTTTAAAATAGTATTGCCCCTCCTATTCCAGTCCTCTTCCTGTACCCCCAAGCCTCCCCCAAAATACTCTACAACTTGCTGTTTTCCTTATATCTTGGAGGAGTTTTCATGTTAGTCTATTAGATATATCTCATTTTTTAAAACTGTATTACTTGATAGTATGACTAAAGGCTGTTTAGCCATCTACCTAATTATGAAATACTTTGTAATTTATATTTTAATTTCCTATTTTAAATTGAGTATTGAGAAGTTTTTCTCCCCAGATGGCAGTATCCTTCTTTTTCTTTCCTTTTTATGGCAGTATCTTTCTAAAACATATTTTCCCATGCCCCCCCTCCCCTGCAAACCATCAGTGGCTTCCCCAAGGCCTGTAACAGGCAACATAAACTCATGTGTGTCCAGGAACCAGGCTTGTGAGAAACAGCTGGATGACAGACCAAGGGTATGGAGAGGATTGGCAACTGGAAAGTGCAGACAGTACCTGAAGATATTGAAATACAAACAGGCAAACACTCTGCTGTCTAAACAAGACACCTTTACCAGCAGGTTATAGTTTATTATCTATTAACATGCCAATCAGAGCCCTTTACAGCTCTCTTCTAGAACATTCAGTCTGCTTTTGTATCTCTGCTTTTGCACCTGCCAAAAAGTTTTTCTCTACCCTCTTTACTGGAATAATGCAGTTGGTCTTTAAGACCACTGCATTCTCTGTGAAGCTGTTCTAGTTTCCCAAGGCAAATAGATGCCTTTTCTAGCTTAATAGCATGTTCACATCTTTATTACTGCCCTTATTACATATGAGAGGTGGTCATGAAATTCACAGAACTTGGGGTTATAGGAGAGGTGGGAGAACTAGTGCACACAGTTTGGTTGTGTGACTTACTATTTATGTGCCAAATGTCAGCTCTGCATCCATGGTCCATGTTCTTTCAAATATCACCAAAGAAGCATGTCAAATGTGGAGAAAAGCACAAGCATAGATAAAACTGAATTTTGTGCCATCATTAAGTTTCTCACAAAATGAGGGAAAACACCTCAAACCATTTTGGAAGAGATGTTAGCAGTTTACAGGGGCTGTTGCCCTGGGAAATACATAGTTTATAAGTGGTATAGCCTTTTCAAGCAAGGCAGAGAGTTGATTGAAAACCTCTGTCCTTTATACCATGTAGAGGCTAATTCCTCAGACATTGTCAAAAAAGTTGAAAACTTGTAATGGAAGATGCCAGATTGAATAAAGAGCAGCTTGCAGAAATGGTTGGAGCATCACCTACAACCATTTTGAATATTCTCCATCAGCATCTAAGGATGTCAAAAACCATTGCAAGATGTGTATTAAGAATGCTCACACCACTTCAAAACCAGTTTTGGGACCTCTGCAGAGACAACAAAAATGAAGTTTTAAACCAGGTTGTCATTGGAGATGAAACTTTGGTTCATCATTATAAGCCTGAGTCAAAGCAGGAGTCCATGCAGTAGCATGAAAAGGGCTTGCCACCCCCTAAAGTTAAAGGTGTCACAATTGGCTAGAAAAATCATGGCTACCATTTTTTTTGCAATACGGTGGGTGTCCTGCTGATCAATTATAGGATAAGGGTATCATAGTAATGCAGAGTGCTACAGTCTTCTGAAACAGTTAAAAGAATCTGTGAAGGAGGAAAGAGGAAAATTGACCAAAGGGGTGCTGCTTTTGATACCGATGCACCTGTGAACGAGAGGATAGTTGCATTAGCTGCTCTTCATGACTGTGGCTTCCAAGCGTCAAACCACCGTCTCTACAGTCTCCGGGAGTGGCGAACCTATGGCACGCGTGCCCAAAGTGGCACGCAGAGCAATTATTTTGGCACGCGGAGCTGTGAACACCATTTAAAAAATAATTGTTTATGCTCTTATAGACATAAAAATAATCGATACCTCTATCTCACTCGATGGGTTGGCACGCGAGTCAAGCGAGTATACTCTTATTTCATAAGCTTTGGCACTCAATCGCCAAAAGGTTCGCCACCCCTGGTAGACCTTGCTCCATCTGTTTATTATTTCCAAATATGAAAAAATGGCTTTGAGGGAAGAAGTTTACAGATGACAAAGAGGTTAAAACTTCAATTTGAGGGCAAAAACAAAACATTTATTTTTTTCAAAAATAGAAATAAACTTACTGAAATATCTGAAAAGTGTACTAGGGTTAAGGATGAATATATTAAAAGGAAAAAGAAATAGTTTTTTAACCCTTCTTCCCCTTCATTCCACGAATTTCTTGACTCACCCTCCTAGCTCTGTACCTCTTAATGATTTCTGTATCTTTAGCTCATCTAGGCTGCAAGTTCCTCCTCCCAAGTGTTACCTTACATTTATATTCTTAGTACTACACACATAAAAGGCATTTTGTTTTTGTTGAGTGAGTAAATAATTTTATTGTAGTGAGAATGGCCTTATGTAGAACCAGAATCCAAGCAATAATAACATGATTACATGATAACATATGAAGGCCTATATTACTCAGATTACTGTCATCTGATTTTATCAAATTTCAAGCAAAGATACTTGATTTTTAAAGAATTTGAGTTTAATGTCTGTAAAATGAATGTAAATCATGTAGACCATAAAAGGAATTTTGAAATGAATGAAAGAGTTTTACCACTAACTCCTTAATTAATAAATATTTTACAGGTGATACTTGTGTTCCCAGGGGTACATGCTGGGCCATTCAGGGGTATGCAAAAAATAATCTGTGACAATATTTAACTGTGTTACTAATACTGTAAAGTTAAATCTATGGTTTGTACTTTTAGTGTACCGGTAGTAACTTTTCTTTCCTAACTTATTATTTCATTTCCACTATTTTACATTAAGATAGTCATTAAACAAAAATGTCAGTATTTAAAAAGAGCTGTTTTAAAAACAAGGGGTACAATTTATAGAAGTGGGTTTAAAGGGGGTACCCAAGTAGAAAAAAGTTGGGAACCACTGATCTAGTCCTTGGGTTCTAGCTGTAGCACATAGTACTATTTGCTACTTTTCCTCTAATAGTAGACAATTTTTAAAGACTAAAAAAAGGAAAATCAACCTAAACTGTTTTAGTCCTGTTCTGTTCAAATTATTCAAATTATCAAGCTGCTTTGGCCATCTCTGACTCAGCCAAACCACTGTGTTTTTTTATTTTATTTTTTAAGATTTATTGTTTGAGAGAGAAGGTGGGAGGACTCAGAGCAGTGCCCATAGTTGTACATCATTAATTATAACACAATTTCATTCCACACAGATGGATGTGGGGCTGCATGGGGCAGGAACTGAACTGGGGGACTCCTGAATGGGAGGCAAGAACCTTCACCACAGGGCTCATTGTTTACCAGTTGGGCTGCAGTTCAGCACAAGTTTGCACAGGCCAGGGCCAGGATTCAATCCCCAAACCTCACAGTTGTAAGGCAAGTGTTCAACCTGCTGAGCTATCCTGGCATCCCCTGGTTTTTGTTAGTTTGTAGCCTTTCTTTCTGTCCTGTGGCCTGACTAGTACCATTTTAACAGTTTGTATTCTGTGTACTTTGATCTGAAATGATTCTTTTCCTTACATGTTCTAACTCCTCCCATTACTTATGTTGGAGGTGAGGCATAGTGCTAGGGTCAGAAATAAGCCTCACGTAGGAGAACCTGTTTACATATATTCACATTCCATACAGTTCTCAAAACAAATTCATATTTTTAGCCTGGAGCTGTTGTTTGATCCCAGAACAAATAGCACTCAGTTGTCAAACACTTTCTTTTATATCCTTTGCCCAGGCAGGTTGAGATAATTGCCTTTAAATTAGATGAAATCTGGCTTTCAAATATTTCAGCTGTTCCCTGATGTTTTCAGATATGTGTTGATAAGATTCCTGAATATTGTTTTAGTGTTCTTATGAATAAAGAATAAAAATCATTACAGCTTTAATACAATGACTTAGTGTTGTTCTTATATTTGTCTGTTGGTATGACTTAGAATTTTGTGACTCCTGTTGATTTTTAAAGTGGTTGGCAGATCAGAACTGCAGCACAGCTCATATCTGTCAGTCGCCATGGATTCTCAATCTCTGGTTCTCTTAAGTGATTCCCTGTAGAGGATGGTCACTCAGGGTCAGATTCAGCTTGGGCATTGAACACTCCATATGCTCCTTTTCATGGCTTGCAAGGTCTTGTCTGCTTCCAACCATCACCTCCTCCTGACATCAGTTATATAATGGCATTACTCTTCTAGTCCCTGGTTCAAAATCCAAGTCATTTAAAAATTTTCCCTTACCCTGTATCCAGCCAGTCATCAAGCTTGATGATAGAACTCATGGATTCACATGAGCATGAGTCACTTCCATCCTAGCCTCACTGTTCCCATTCTAGGTTATTATCAATTTTTTTTTTTTTAAGTTATTTTATTGAGGGAAGATGAGAGAGAGAGAAGAGGGAGGGCCCAGAGCAGTCTCCATAGTTGTACATCATTAACTGTGACATAGTTTCATTCCACACACAGGTAGATGTGGGGGGCCATGCAGGGCGGGAACAGAACTGGGGGCCTCCCTCAAAGGAGGCGAGAACCTTTGCCACCATCACAGCAGTTACTATTTACTAGTTGCGCCATAGTTCAGCATATGGGTTTACCCAGGCTAGGGCTGGGATTCGATCTCCAGACCTCACGTTGCAAGGCAAGTGCTCAACTTGCTGAGCTTTCCCAGCATCCCCCAATGAAACCATTTAATGACAATTGAATGCATACACACTAACATGCATATACACACATCTCCTGTTGGCAGCTGGATGAAGCCCATTTTTTTTATCCCTGTACTCAAGATTTTTCACGTTGAATCTTTGTCTTTTCAGTCTCATCTCAAACTCCTCTTCAGTGTGCTGTATGTAGTTCCTATCCATCCTAGAACTTCATGGAATGTTTTTGGCCCCAGCCCAGTATTTATCCCTCTGCACATCTAAAGTGATCTCTCCTCCCTCTGAACATCCCTCACACTTTGTTTTACTTTAATTCTGTTTATCTTATGACTTCTTATTATACAAGTAATGCTTTGCAATTGAACAAAGTGCTTTTGAATTCATTACTTTATTTTTCACAACTAGTCTGTGAGGTAAGTAAGATAGGTATGTCTTATCACAAGGGAGGAAACCAAACTTGAGGGAAGAATGACGTCCCCAAGTTTTGCAATTAATAGAAAAGTGGAGCTAAGACTCAAATCTAAGCCTCATGGAACATAACCCCCAAACTTTGTTCATTATGCTGTTACTACCTTTCTTAGTGGCTGAGTCTGCACTTAAATGAAAGTTTGAATACATCTCTTTCCAGTTGCCTGAAAGTTACTTGAAGTTGTGTTTTATTACTCTATATATGAGTAAATACATTCATCTATTAAATACAGTTCAGTGTTCTCTTTTCTCTGTAAAAAATCATGCTTCCTTTTTCTGAGCCTTGTATTCCCATCATGTTTTGTTTTTTAAGTAGAAGTGATATGTACTTGGTATGTTATAAATAAAACTAGAACTTTATATAATAAATTTAATTTCTGGGATAATTTTTCAGCAATGTACTTTAATTCACAAGTATTTATTTCCTGTGAAGAAATTTAAGCCTTTCTAGGCTATTGAAGGAATAGTTTACTTTTTGAGCATAAGTATCCTGAATTTTAGTATAATTGTAACTTTAATTTTCATGTTGACTGGATGAGCACATACAGTAGACTCCCCACTAATCAGAACTCACACAACTGGCAACATTTTTTTTGCCAGTTGCTTGAGAGTACTGGATGATTGAGTTCTGGTTAATGGAGAGTCTATTTACATTTATCTGGCATGTACCAATCCCCATGAGTGCTGGTTAACGGAAAGTCTACCCAACAAAAGCTGGTATGAATTCAGTAACAATTTTAATGGATTTTAATTTTATTATATAAATCATATTTGAAAAATAATAGTATATACATATATAAGAGCTCTAATATCCTGTCTACAGGAAATGCTTGGTGCCCCTAGGACCTATAGACCTTCCTGGTTACTCAATGGTTTCCAGTTAGGGGTCATTGCTATGAGGATTCTGACATTGTCCTGCATCACATTGTTAATTTAGGAAACTTCATGTGAGAAATTTTTTAGAGAGCCAAGTGGTTGGAAAAGGGTTGCTTCCCTGAGTAATTGATTTATGTGTGGTTTTTTTTAGACAGTGGGAACTATGCAACTGAACTTCTCTCCATTTTCACATTGGCCTTTAAAATCACATTGGCCTTTAAAAGGAAGCTCAGAGCCAAATTATATAGCTGTATAGAGATTTTTAATGCCTGCTTATGTTTTCCCTTTTTACACTTTGATAGTGACTTCCTGTCATAGTTTACTTGGTCCTGATTTTTGCATTTACATTTTATCATTTTATTGCATGTGTTTCCCAAAAGCCAACTAAAATTCTTGGAAATGAAGTAGAATGTAAATAAACAGTCATGTGCTTTTGTGACCAATTACAGCTTACACACTGGACATGTCCTAAATATGGACACGTAAATGCACATATCCTGCTTTTTATGCTCAGAAGTCAGAATTTATATGAAAAAGCCAAACCTACGCATACTATTAGAAAAATGTGCTTTCATTTAACATGAATTGCTTTTTTTGTTTTTTTTAAGAGAAGACTTTTTTATTTATTTATTTATTTAAATTGTTTTTTATGACAGAGAGAGAGAGAGATACAGAGACAGAGAGAGAACTGAACTGGGGGAACTCCCAGTTCAGTACATGGTTCCGCACGGGCCAGGGCCAGGACTCGATCCTCGGTCCCCAGTGCTGCAAAGTGAGCGCTTAACCCACTGAGCCATCCCGGCTTCCCCTGAATTGCTTTTTTAAAAGAAACTTATAATGTCTACTTAAGCATATCTCAAAAGGTAGAATGTCTCATCCCAGAAGAAGCAAAGCTTTATGAGGGACAGCATGCCGCTGCTAGCAGATTTGAGATCACTGCTGGCAGTGGTACTTAAAAAAAAAAATCTATAGGCAGGACTGGGAAGACAAATATTTTTTTCATTGTTATATCCTATTAAATTTTGTACCATGTGCCTATATCACATATTCAAAAAATAATAAAAGAAGTTTACAGTCATTATCAGTAGAAATATAAAAAGTTTCTCTTCCTACCTGTTTAGACTGTGAGCTCCTTGAGACCAGGAAATGTGCTAGATTTCTCTCTGTATTCTTGAACCTAGCACAGTGCCTTATGAGTGTACATAGTAAGTCCCAGCTAGTGTGAATAGATGTGAATTGGAAACTAGAAGTTAAAGATTTCAGTAGGATCACAGCTAAAAGTTACTGTGGCTAGCTCATGCCTCATCAATTCTGTCCTCCCCTTTTCAGAGTGAGGCTGAGACTCACTTCCTGGCTCTGAAGTAAAATTGGTTTTTATTGAAATCCACTAAAAGAACTTAAAAACAAGTTAATAGAATTCTTCCTAGTCATTTGTTCAAAACAGGCTGTTTATGTTTATTTTAAGGTGACAAGATTTTAACATTGGTAAGGCGGGACACCATTGACCTGGGGGGAGGGGGTTCTTGATTAAAAATTTGGTCTACCGCCGTTCCCTAGCTTGTCCTGCATTCTTTCCAAAAATCGGGACTTTTTTAAAACGCCGCGGGACGCGGGACAAATTGTTAAAAATCAGGACGTCTGGTCACTTTAGTTTATTTATATGTAATATTGGGATTTTTCCAAATGAGACCTTCGAACTGTTTATCTCTTTGCAGATCTTTGTAGAATTTGATGGCTGTAACTGGAAGCAACACTCCTGGGTTAAAGTTCATGCTGAAGAAGTTATTGTGCTTCTGCTGGAAGGCTCTCTAGTATGGGCACCTCGGAAGGACCCAGTCCTTGTCCAGGGCACTCGAGTCTCAACTGCACAGTGGCCAGCACTGGTGAGTGACTTCTATTGGCTAGGAACACATTTGGGCTTTACTCCTATACTATAACTATGGTATTTATTCAATAGTTAAATTCTTTAGAATTCCCAAAACCTCCTTTGTCCTAACACACTTTTATTCTGAAGTTACAAAAGCGTAAATTGGGAGAGATGTTTTCTCCTGTGTCTTCTCAATTCGTTTTTCCAAAGATTTGTTTTATTGTTTTGAGAGAAGGTGAGAGAGAGGCAGAGAAGGGGGAGGTCCCACAGCAGTCACCATTGCCATACATCATTAATTTTTTGGTGGGTTTTTTTTTTACATAGTTTTATTTCACACAGGTGGATGTGGGGCCACACTGAGTGGGAACCAAACTAGGGACCTCCCTCATGGGAGGTGAGAACCTTCACCACCATTCTGGTGGTTACCAGCTGTTCCACAGTTCAGCATGTGGGTTTGCATGGGCTGAGGTCAGGATTCAATCCCTGACCTTATGGTTGCAAGACGAGCACTCAACCTGTTGAGCTATCCAGCATTCCTTGAAATTTCTTCTATTAGATATTTAATACTTTTTGTTTCTAAATAACTTTTCCCCTTTAGTCTTTTCTTATAGTAAGGCAATGAAACAATGTAATCCTTAAAGTTTTTTCTATATAAACTACTTTTTTCCAGCTTTGTTGAGATATGATTGATGTATAATACTGTATAAGTTCAAGATATACAATGTAATGATTTGATGTACATATATATAGTGAAATGAAATGATTAATACAATAAACTTAGCTAACATGTGAGCCATTGACTCATATTGTTACCTTTGTGTGTGTGTGTGTGTGTGGTAAAGACTTTTAAGATTTTCTGTTTGCAACTATAAAGTATAGAGTATGGTATGGTTAACTATAGTCACCATGTTGTACATTAGATTCCCAGAACTGACTCGTCTTATAACTATAGTTTGTACTCTTTGATTACCTTGACCCATTTTCCCCACTCCCCCCACCAGTCTGCTCTATATCTATGATTTTGTTTTGTTTTTTAGATTTTACATATAAGTGAAATAGTGTGGTATTTGTCTTTCTCTCTCTGATATATTTCATTTAGCATAATACCCTCAAGGTTCATCCATGTTGTTGCAAATGGCAGGAGTCCCTCCTTTTTTATGGCTGAATAATATTTGTATATACACACACACTCCACATTTCCTTTATTCTTTCATTTCTCATTGAACACTTAAGTTGTTTCTTTTTTATTGTTTTTGACAGAGAGAAAGAGAGACACAGAGACAGACAGAGAGAAGGGGAAGGGCCCAGAACAGTCTCCATAATTGCACATCATTGGTTTTTCTACATAGTTTCATTCCACAGGCGGGCACGGGGCTGCACAGGGCAGGGACTGGGCCAGGGTCTCAACCCGGTGAGAACTGAACTGGGGGTACTGCCCAGTTCAGCATATGGGTCCACACGGGCTGGGGCCGGGATTCGATCCTCCGTCCCCGTGGCTGCAAAGTGAGCGCTTAACCCACTGAGCCATCCCGGCTTCCCCAAGGTTGTTTCTATGTCTTGGCTATTATAAATAATGCTGCAATGAACTTGTGAGTGCAGTACGTCTTTGAGATAGTGATCTAATTTCTTTCAGCTATATACCCAGAAGTGGGATTGCTGGATCATACTTCTAATATTTTAAGTAACCTCCACTGTTTTCCATAGTGGCTATACCAATTTATATTTCCACCAAGATTGCACCAGGGGTTCCCTTTTCTCTGCATCCTTGCCAGCACTTATCTTTTGTCTTTGATAATAGCCAATCTCATAGATAGGTATAAGGTGATATCTCATTGTGCTTTTGATTTGCATTTCCTTGATGATTAGTGATGTTGAGCCCCTTTTCATGTACCTGATGGCCATTTGTATGTCTTTAGAAAAAGGCAATTTAGGTAATTTGCTCCTCCTTATTTCTTTTCTTTAAATTTTTTTTTTTTTTTTTTAAAGATTCATTTTTATTGTTTTTGACAGAGAAGGGGGAGGGCCCAGAGCAGTCTCCATAGTTGCACATCATTAGTTTTCTACATAGTTTCATTCCACAGGTGGACATGGGGCTGCTCAGGGCAGGAACTGGCTAGGTGCTTCCCACATAGGAAGCTTGCCCCGATGAGAGCCAAACTGGGGGCACACCTCAGTTCAGCATGTGAGTTTACACTGGCTAGGGCTGGGATTTGATCCTTGGACCCCGGGGCTGTAAGATGAGCGCTTAACCTGCAGAGCCATCCCAGCATCCCCCATTTGCTCATTTTTTAATCAGTTTGGGTTTTTGCTTTTGAGTTGTATGAGTTCCTTAAATATCTTGGATATTAACCCCTTTTCAGAAATGTGATTGCAAATATTTTCTCCCATTTTTTAAATTACCTTTTCATTTTGTTCTTTCTCTTGCTATACAGAAGCTTTTTTTAGTTTGATATAGTCCCACTTGTTTATTTTTGCTTTTATTGCTTGTGCATAAAGTTTTTTAAATTAAGTTCTGTTTTCTGAAGTCAGATAAAATAGTGCAATAAAACTTAATTCTGAGAGTATCCTTTTGTTTGTATTTATCCTTGTTAGCAAAATATTGGCATCAACAGTTAATTAACATTTTAAAAATCTCATTCTTCCGTGGCTGACCAAATTAAACAAATAATATTTAAAACATTTTATTGATTGTGCATATCATTACTTAGTACACTGTCTTTTTTCATGTGTTTCTAAGGCCACATTCCATTTGAACTTTTAGATAATTTTTTTTTTTTTTTTTTTTTATCTTTTCACATTTATAGAGAGAAATTATCTTTTTGTCTTCAGTGCATAGTTATCTCCATTTTACTTTTCGACAGATAGAGAGAGAGACAGAGACAGAGACAGTCAGAGAACCGAACTGTGGGAACTCCCCAGTTCAGCACGTGGGTCCTGCCTGGGCCGGAGCCGGGATTCGATCCTCGGTCCTCATGGCCTCAAAGCGAGCGCTCAACCCGCTGAGCCGTCCCGGCTTTCCCCCGAACTTTTAGAAGAAGTTCAAATGGATATGGGCCCCTGGGTGACAAAACAGTAATATGAATTTAATCATGCATGTTTATACTAGTGATTATTTTAGAAATCTCACAAATATTTCAGGAGTTCTAGAGATGATAATGGTGTAACTCTTTATTCTGTCAATTTACTATAATTTAGCCCTCTTGAAGCCAGGCAAGATTAGTCAGGTTCCCTAGAGAAGATGAAGAATATCTCATTCTTGTCCTTTTAGCTACGGTATAAATAATATCAAGCTGACTTTCTTTCCCAGTTTGCTTTTGTTGATTATTTGAGGGGCAAATGCTGGGTTGAGTATGTTTCCAAGTATTTATGCTTTAGCTTATCTATATTTACCAGGGTGAAAAATTTGTTAATAGTGGTTATTTTCTCTGATATTAGGAATTCAGTTGAATTGTTATTTTATTTTCCAAGTTCTAATCAATTTCTTGTCGTTGTACTTCACAGACTTTCACTCCCCTAGTAGATAAACTTGGTTTGGGTTCTGTAGTTCCAGTTGAATTCCTTCTGGATCGAGAGCTTCGTTTCCTGTCAGATGCTAATGGATTGCATCTGTTCCAGGTACTTAACACTTGCTCTAGTCCTAAGCTTACTTCTCTTACCAATTTCTCTGTTGATTATAAATAATGGTGTTTCCCCTTTTCTTTTATCAATGAAACAATGTACTTCCTTCCTATAATTAATTCCCTATGCCTTTTACAGTTTTTCTGCTCCCTTGAAAAGTACATTTGGTAGCTGAGACTTCTTTCCTCTTCTACATAACCCTGAACACCCTAAAACCACTTAACACTTAAGATCATAATTTTACAGTTGTCCTCATAAGAGGTGGCTTCCCATGTAGGTAGCTTCTATAATTTCAGTCTGAGGAGACCTACATTTATGTCAGTGGTAGGGAGGCTGGGCGTTTGGGCTGGTTCTAAGCAGCATTAAATATTGAAGAGCTTAGGTATATCTTTAGTTACAAAGAAAAGGGATACGTTAGTTTAAACAAAGTAGCATCTGAGTTATTAGAGTTTCAGAATTTATGGATGGTAATATTTATTTCTCATTAGCAAAGGTTATTGTCTGAAGGCTAAGAATTAGGAGACTTCTAAAGAGTTTTGCTGTTTTTATTGAGGCATCTAAGAGAAATGTTTACTAAACTATGTTCTGTGAAATATTAATGATGATTATTTGTTGTTATGTCTTCCTCCCTTATTAGGCCTCACTCCCTTTCAGTGATCTAACTTTATTCATCTTTGTAATCCTAATGCTTATATGAGTAGGTGTCTGGTAAAAGTTGGATAAATATCAAAATAAACAAAAACATTTACATGTACTAAAATGTTTTGTGGTCAAATAAGTATGAGAAACACTGACCTAAACAAATTTTTTTCCTACATGTATTCTCAGAGCCTTAAATGCTATTGTAGAAAGATATAGTATATAATATATTCTAAATCTAATTGATCTTAAGTGTCCTTATTTTTTCCAGAGCTTCTTATGAAACTAGGGTTCTAGAGAACATTCTTTGACAAATGCTGATACAGAGCTCCTTAAGGGTATGATTTTTCTCATCTGGTTAGATATTATTGCTATTCTTTTTAATATCCAGTTGTTTCATTTTTACCAGATGGGAACAGATAGTCCAAACCAGATTCTTTTGGAACACGCTACGCTGAGAGAAACAGTTAATGCTTTGATCAGTGACCAAAAGCTGCAAGAAATATTCAGCCGAGGTAAGAACAGGTAGTCTTCCATCTCTGAAGTCTGAATCAGGTGTGTGGGCAATGCTGAAAATAATAGGATGGGAAGAACACTATGCAACACTAAACATTTGTGCTAGTCTTCTGTTTGTGGATAAAGTCAAGAATATCTATAGTGAACTTGATCTCTAGAATAGATTAGAAAAATAGGATCTCACTCAAACCACTATTTCCTCTTTATATTACATATCATATACACAGTTTTGTCGTAGGTTTTGTTTGTTTTTCTTTCATTTTCTGAAATATACATTGAGGCATAACCTTAATAAATATGAGCTAGAATAGCTATGAGCTAGAAAAATCTGTACCCTTGTTGATTATCTGTCTAAGAGTCTCAAGGGCTAAAGACTGTTGACATTAACAACTTACTCATAAAGGGAGGTATCCACAGACTCATTCACATTAACAGCATGTTATTTTATTTTTATTACTTTTTTAAGATTTGTTTTTTATTGTTTTTGACAGAGAGAGAGAGGAGAGCAAGGGGAGGGCCCAGAACAGTCTCCATAGTTGCACATTATTGGTTTTTCCACATAGTTTCATTCCACAGGTGGGCTCAGAGCTGCACAGGGCAGGAACTGGGCCGGGGTCTTGCCCTGGTGAGAACCGAACTAGGGGCACTCCCCAGTTCAGCATATGGGTCCACACGGGCCGGGGCTGGGATTTGATCCTCGGTCCCTGGGGCTGCAAAGTGAGCACTTAACCCACTGAGCCATCCCAGCTTCTCTATCATGTTATTTTTTTGTTTGTTTTCAATGTTATTTTTTAAGAATGCAAATAAGAAAGAATTATTAGTTTTATCCAGTATAGTACAGATTTTGCCTAAGATTCTACACAAACGGTGACTCTTACTTCATTCATCCTTCCCTTCATCTCTTCCTCTTCTTTCTGAACCTCATAATCATGATTTTCAGTAAAATAGAGTGCTTGTTTTCTCTTGTAACACACTACATCTAAACAGGTAAAGGTAGGAACACTGATCTATTTAGGAAAAAAAGAGAATATTGGATAAAATTATGTTAATAATCAAGGAAAGGTATGGGGAAGAAAGAATGTGAGAAAAAATTGATAGAAGAAAATCTAGTGGAAAAACGAGAGGTAGAGATATATATGAGTATGCATAGAAAACTTAAGGAAGCTTAATTAAGAGCTCTGAGATGCCATTTACAATAAGGATTTAGCTATATAGTCTCAATTGTATAAGTTATGCAGGAAACAGAAACTGTCCTTTCAGGGACAGCTGAAATTGTAGGGTAATATTACCAGCTGATAAAGTAATATCTTTGAAACTTCATGTTCCTAGGACGACAGGTGCTATATTTGTTCAGACTATTATTAGTGCAGAGGCTGGAAACCTCATAAATTGAACTGTGCATCTACTGTTATTGAAAGTCAGATAGCAGAGTAAAAATGGTTATATTCCTATGGTAACTTAAGAAAATAGTATATTTAGCTGACTGGCCTTCTACTATTTTTATGTATGTGTCAGATCTGAGTATGTTTTCATACTACCTATAGTTTTTGATTTGTAAGTTTCCTTTCTCTTCCTTGTATTACTTTTAGAAAGGGAATATTGAGATAAGGTAGAATCAGAGGTCTGGATGATTCTAAGAAATCTCTAAATAAACTGAATTTACAAAGATCACTGGGGAAAACTATGTTTTGTTTTTAAATTGCCCATTATGGTAATCTGAAATTGCTCATTTATTCAGCTCCATACCCGAGGACTGAAAGTGCTATATATTTTTTACCATGTAGTTTTCTTTCTGATTTTAGAAGCAATTATGAAATATAGCTTAGGCAAAAATATTCAATACTTACTGATCTCTCCTTTAGGTCCCTACAGTGTTCAAGGTCACAGGGTCAAAATATACCAGCCAGAGGGAGAAGAAAGTTGGCTCTATGGTGTTGTAAGCCATCAAGATTCCATCACACGTCTTATGGAGGTGTCTATAACTGAGGTAAGGATCTGTGTTATTTCATCTAAGGCCCATCTACTTACAGAGGGTGATATAAAGAAAAGGAGCACTTCACACAGGTAAGATGACTCAAGTTCCATCTCTGGCTCTATCATTTAATGACTGTATAACCTTGAGAAAGGCTGTTCAACTTTCTTTTTTATTTTTATTTTTTAAGATTTATTGTTCTGACAGAAAGGGGAGGGCCCAGAGCAGTCTCCATAGTTATGTAGTTATATGTCATTAGTTTTCTGACATAGTTTCAAAAAACTCCTTCATGGGAAGCACACCCCAGGTGGGAGCCAAACTGGGGGTCTCCCACATGGGAAACACACTCCAGTTCAGCATGTGGGTCTGCACAGGCCAGGACATGGACTCGGTTCTCGTCCCCAGGGCTACAAGATGAGTGCTCAACCCACTGAGCCATCCTGGCAGCAGCCCCTATTCGACTTTCTTTTTTTTTTCTTTTCAAGATTTATTTTATTGTTTTTTACAAAGGCAGAGAGAGACAGAGAGAAGGGGGAGGGCCCAGAGCAGTCTCCATAGTTGTACGTCATCAATTTTTGACATGGATTTGTTTCATGCAGGTGGGTGGGAACCTCACAAGGAGGGAACTGGGCTGGGGACCTCCCTCATGGGAGACACACCCCCTTGAGCCAGGGGCCAAACCGGGGGGCAAGAACCAAACTGGGGGCCTTCTGAGTGGGAAGCACATTCCAGTTCAGCATATGGGTCCGCACAGGCTCAGACCAGGATTCAATCCTCAGACCCCAGGGCTGCAAAGAAAGTGCTTAACCTGCTGAGCCATCCTGGCTTCCCCCTATTCAACTTTCCTAACCTAGTGTTCTCATAAATGAATTAGAGGTCATTAGGTACCCCCTACCCCTAGTGACCTCACAACACTGTTTTGGGAAGTGAGATATAATGTATTTGAAAGTGTTTTGAAATCTATAAAACAATACACAAAAATGAAGTGGTATTATCATTTGATCATATTTGTAAAAGTAGTAGTAAAAAATCTAGTCAGTATTTGCCTTTGTAATACGCCACTGTCCCTTAGATATTGAAAAAAATGTTTCTAATGAAGTAAATAGAAAAAACATAGCATCTAGAGCAACCTGAAGAATTGTATAGAAAAAATAATAGATTTATATGATACATTTGAATTAGTTTTAGGTTAGACCTTAGCAGTTACTTGCAATAATAACATAAATGAGTATTTATTTAAGTTTTTAAAAAATATTAAATTAATTCATTTTTATTGTAATATTTCAGGCAATGCACATACCGGTATATAGATATTTAAAGTTATCCCAGGGAAGCTGGGATGGCTCAGCGGGTTAAGCGCTCACTTTGCAGCCCTGGAGACCGAGGATCGAATCCCGGCTCCGGCCCAGGCGGACCCATATGCTGAACTGAGGTGTGCCCCCAGTTCATTTCTTGCCAGGGCCTATGTGGGAGGCTCCTGGCCCAGTTCCTGCCCCATGTTGCCCATACCCACCTGTGTGGAATGAAACCATGTCAAAAACTGATGAGATACAACTATGGAGGCTGTTCTGGGCCCATTCCCATCTCTCTGTAACTTTCTGTTTCTCTTTGTCAAAAACAATAAAATAAATCTTTAAATCATTGCCAGTATTTTTACTAATAATGCCACAGTGAATATCATTGAACATGTATTATTGTACAGTTTCACATTATTTCTTGGAATAAATTTCTAGGTGTGGAAATGTTAGATCAAAGAATATGCACACTAAATCTGACAATGTCAAATTGGCCTCCACCCAAAGCTTTTATTTTTTTAATAGTAGAGTGATGCTTTTAATTATTACTGGTCCTGAAGGATTTTGATTTCTGTAATATACAAAATAGGAATGTTTTATTTATTTGTTTGTTTATTTATTTATTTATTAAATAAAGGCTGAGTTTTATTGTTTTTGACAGAGAAAGAGAGAGAGAGATACAGAGAGAGAACTGAACCGGGGGAACTCCCCAGTTTAGCACACGGGTCCACACGGGCTGGGGCCAGGACCCGATCCTCGGTCCCCAGGGCTCCAAAGCGAATGCTTAACCCGCTGAGCCATCCCGGCTTTCCCACAAAATAGGAAGGTTTTAGATATGTCGAATTTGAAATTAATATCCCTAAAAGAGACCCTTGGGTATTTAACAAATATTTAAATGCTTACCATAGTTCAGATCTTATTTCAGATGTTGTTATTCTAGCTGTGAATAAGACAGTAGAGATCCCTGCTCTGGTGAAGTTTTTATTCTGGTAAAGGAGTAGAAACAAAGAGATAATTACATAGATTAGAAAATATATAATTATGTTTTTGGTGGACATGGTATTAAATCTTTTCCCCCTTTTTTTCTTATTATGTTATCTTGCTTCTACTGTAGAGTGGTGAAATCAAATCCGTAGATCCCAGACTGATTCATGTGATGCTGGTGGATAATTCTACTCCTCAAAGCGAGGTACAGTAATGGACTCAGTCTCTGAGCAGACTCAATAAGCTTGCACTGTTATTATGTAGATTCCTGATGTGTGTATTACGCATGGGTGCCCTTTGGATTTCAGCTCTGGCCACTGTACATTTATTGCTTTCTCCACAGTCTTGTCTAGGTAAGGGAGGATAGTCTGAAGAAGGACCTACTCTGAGTAAACCCTTTTAATCACAGCTATGTTAACTAACTGAAAATCTATAGCCTAACTATTTCTTCTTACATTCTTTTGGGAGAGGTATATTTGAAAGATGCAGTTAATGCTGTAATTAGCAGTGGTAATATTCATGATCTATCTACCCAGTAATAAGAAGTGGAGAAGCCACCTTCTCTTTTTCTTTCCATTAGGGGGTAGTGAGCTCCAAGGGAGTCTGAAATTCCATATCCCAACAAAATCAAATCAAACAGGTTCCTAGTTCAGTGCTCAGCACACAGTGGATTACTCTGTAATTACTGTGAACCAGGCCAACTTTTGGTTCATTGAAAATTATCATAGCCCCCTAAAAGGTACATTATAAATCAGTGCCCAAACCAATCAAGGATCTAAAGTGATTTTTATTTAGTAGGACATTAACAAGTACAGCCAGTTGTTCACATATTTCTCATAGACTCTTATTACTTTAGTAATATTTGTCTTGGCCACTCCTACTGAATATGCAGTTCTTCCTCATCTTTTTTTTTTTTTTTTTTTTATATCTTTTTTTTATATTTATAGAGAGTAATTATTTTATCTTCAGTGTATATTTATTTCTATTTTACTTTTGACAGATAGAGACAGAGACAGAGACAGTTAGAGAACCGAACTGTGGGAACTCCCCAGTTCAGCATGTGGGTCCTGCCTGGGCCGGAGCCGGGATTCGATCCTCGGTCCTCGTGGCCTCAAAGCGAGCACTCAACCCGCTGAGCCGTCCCGGCTTTCCCTCTTCCTCATCTTCTTTATCCAGTCATTCTGGATTTCATAAAACAAGATGAGGGTAGGCGAAGAAGACTCAGGGTTGAATTTAATATCTCTTCACCACACACTATATTACCACAAATGGGATGATAAGTCTCTTGACTATGTTTACATGACTGAAAACACCTGTTACTTTACTGGTGTATTTTCTTACCTACCTTATTTTATTTACTCAGTAAGCAACTATTACATTGCCAGGTACTACTGTTCAATTGGCCAAATATAGGTGGAGAATGCTGGTCTCAATGTGCTAGTCTGTCTACTCGCATGTGTGTAGCTCATTGTAAATAGGACATACATATAAGTTGTTGCTCAGGGAGGTTGCTGTGAGCCAGGCATTAAAAGTTGTCCAGGTGAGTTGGAGGTTAGATTTTTGGTTTTCAGCAGCAGATGTTGATTTCTTCCCTTTTCAGCTTTGCCATGGTGTGACTATGGTCTTGGCTGGCAAAGTATAATTATTTTTTATAGTTCTGCCAACTTTTATATTAACTCTTCTTAGAGTTAATATAGTCACCTCATCTTGAATGAGTGAGGAAGGAGAGATTGCACTGATTATACTTCTGTAGTTTACAACAGTGAAAACTGTGGTGATAGAGTTGGAGAAGGGATAAAAGATTTTTTAAAGGATCAAATGAAAACAATTATTAGCAAATAGAAATAGTTCTTAAATGAAAGATTTAGAAACTTAGGTTAAGATTACCAAAAGTATAGGGGAAATAGACATTTTAAGTTTTGGTTAAGAGTTGTAGAAAAAAATATTAGAGGAAAAAATATGGAAATGAAGGCAGAAAAGGGAAGGAAGGAAATACAGGAACTAGAACTGGCAAAAGAAACAAAATTTGTAAAAGTTTGTTATAATAGCTGTAACGATTACAACAAAGATACAGATCTGCACACAAAATCTATAAATATTCAAGGGCAGTAAGATTAGATTTATTAAATTAGTAAATATTAATGGCTAAATAACTGTCCCTAGCTTATTGCTACCCCACCACATGTCATCACAAAATTAAACTATCTGAAAGTTTATCTGAATATAGTTAAAAAGAATACCAAGAATGTTCTAGATACAAGTTCTTGCTGCACAAAGGTCGCTCGAGAGAATGGTAGCTATATCCTACCCTCCCCCACCCCACCTCCACCCCCATCATCCTTTTTATGAAAGAAGATAGGAATTGCCCTCTCTTACCTGTATCTTTTAAGGTTATCTCTCCTCTCAAATAAGACACAAGTAAGATATTATAAGATGGGCTGAAATTACTGGAATTGCTAAGAGATATATGACTGTTTGGGCTGCCTTTTTTTGCTTTGCTCTTTCTAATGCAGGGGTGTCCAACCTTTTGGCTTCCCTGGCCCACACTGGAAGAATTATCTTGGTCCACACATAAAATATACTAACACTAACAATAGTTGATGAACTTTGAAAAATGCAAAAATATCTCATAATATTTTAAGAAAGTTGATGAATTTGTGTTGGGCCACATATGAAGTCATCCTGGGCCACACATGACCCAGGAGCCGCAAATTGGACAAGCTTGGTCTAATGCTTTGAAGTAAGGTCTGGAAATGTTTGCATCTTGATAGTGTCTTTAAGAGCAATCCAAACCTGTCTGTGTTGGGTTCACTTTTCCTTTGGTCATAGACTCACAAATGTTAGTATTCCTATTGTCAACAATTTTTAGTGACTTTTAGAGAAGAGTTTATATTTCAATAATTTGAAATGCCAGTTTCTGTCAAACGAGATAAATATGAAAGCAATTTTTTTTCCATCAAGGGACAAATGAGTTTCCATCCTAGCTTTGGCAGTCTATTCTATAAAAAGAAATTCTACGAATTTTTAATACCTTCAAAAAGCCCATTTGAGTAAATAGTGCATTTTATTTAAGGGAAGTTTTGCCAAGTTAATCTATAGTGACCATTATCTTGAATGTGTGTGTGTAAGTTAAGTCACAGGAAGATTGGAGCTTTTTCACAAAGGGGATGTCTTAGAGCTGGCATTGGAACTTGGCACTCTGTGCCTGTTATGGTTTTCTGCTTCTAGAGATGGGAAAGAGCTAATGGTGTATGGTTTTCACAGGATGGAAAGTTCCTTGTAATAAATCTTTTTTGAATTTTGTTTTGTAGGGGGGTACGTTAAAAGCAGTAAAACCTTCCAAAGGAAAGAAGAAGAGAGAGAGCATAGAGGGGAAAGATGGCCGGAGGAGAAAAAGTGCTTCGGACTCTGGGTGTGACCCTGCATCAAAGAAATTAAAAGGAGACAGGGGTGAAGTAGACAGTAATGGGAGCGATGGAGGTGAGGCGAGCCGAGGGCCCTGGAAAGGAGGGAATGCCAGTGGAGAGCCAGGGCTGGATCAGAGAGCCAAGCAACCACCGACTGCATTTGTCCCCCAGATTAACCGCAACATTCGCTTTGCCACTTACACCAAAGAAAACGGCAGGACTCTGGTGGTGCAGGATGAGCCTGTAGGTGGGGACACACCTGTACCTTTTACTCCGTATTCTACAGCCACAGGTCAGACATCTTTGGTCCCAGAGGTAGGTGGAACTGAAAGCAAAGAGGCAGGAAAAACACTGGAACAAGTTGGTCAGGGCATGGTGGCTTCTGCAGCTGTGGTCACTACCGCCAGCTCTACCCCAACCACGGTGAGGATCTCAGACACTGGCCTTGCATCAGGGACTGGGCCAGAAAAACAGAAAGACAGCCGGTCACAGGCCCCAGGAGAGGTGAGTTTGCTTCAGGGACAGATGTGCAAGATTTGCATTCACTCTTTCACCCTACTTTGTTGATAATACATTAAAAAGCATCACAAATACTACAGAGAATGAATATTTCTGAGTTGTGCTTAAATGGAACTCCGTTGGACACTCCTTTACTGCTCATTGGGCAGAAGTGTATATTTTAATAACAGCTTTTATCAGCTCTTAAAAATCACTTAAGTTTTGGAAAGAAAGCTAACTCTGAGTGGTGAACACATAATGTAACACAAAGTACTATGGAATTGTACACCTGGAACCTATGGGAACCTACATAGTTTTTACTAACCAATGTCACCACAATACATTTAACAATTAAAAAAAGTCACTTAAACAGTTAGGTTAATTAAAACTAATTATACAACCCAATTTAATGAGATAAGATGGATCTGATGGAGCATCTTGTTTTTTTAATTCAATTACTTGTTTAGTTCACGTGGTGATTGAGCCTCCACCAGAAGTGAGAGGCCAGATTAATAAATTATAGTAGTCAACGCTGTAATTAAGGCTATGTGAAAGCTACGGTTACCAACGTGTATTTTCAGTTCATCATTTTCTATATTTTCCTTTGAGATTGGGCTGCTTTCCATGATTTGATATGGCCGTAAATATTTTTTTTCTAACTTAATCTTTTTAAGCCTTACTAGGAAAATTTGATGGAATTAATTACAGTAGTATTCACTTTACTACTTATTTGATATGGATGTATTGTTGCTGAAATGGAACTTTTGTTAAATGCAAATTAAGTTGACTTTCCAATCAAATATGAAACATTATCAAAATCAGTTCTTACAGAATTCTGACTTATTTTGGTCACCAAAGTATGATTTATTGTGCTAGTGATACTTTCTTTAAGCTAGACTATGAAATACAAAGGTAAAAACTAAACAATTTTTTAAATTATGTATAGGAAACTACTGTGTGCTAAGTACTATATATTATAAACAAAGAATTGAAATCCCTATTTGAAGGAGCTCACTTCCTAAAATGGAATCATTTAGGTATAACAATGCCAAGTAAAATATGGCATATACATTTCATCTGATTTCTTCCCCTTCCTAAAAAATGCAGTTTGTTAAACCCTAATATACAGGGATGGGGAGAGAGGTGAAATGTCCAGGCAGAAGAGACAGCCTGTAAATGCAGATTTCACACTATTCATGGTTTGTTCTCTGCTAGTTGACCAGCATTTTTAAGAGAACTAGGTGAGGATCTTATGTGGATTTCCAGTGTGTGTATCTTCATATTGCCCAAATTAATTAAAATCAACTCTATGTCAAAGGCATTGTGAATATAAATGGGGATTACAAAATAGACCACATTTTACATGCTGCAGGAATAGCCCCACTGAACTCTGTTATTCTTCGGAGTAGCAAAGCTGAATAGACAGCATAATGGATTCGAAGGGCATTTTCCAGAGAGATTGGAGAAATTTCTGTGACCATATCAGCAGTTTTGCTAATTTGTCAGCTTAGGTATTCTCCTTGGGAAAGGATTTTAAAATACACAAATGGATGCTTCTATTATGATGTCAAATCTAAAATAGGTACGCAGCCCCCAGGAAAGTTCTTGCACTAAAAATTGAGTTGAAATCAGCTTGTCATCACTTTGTTATAAGAAAAGGATTTGGAATTTAATCATTTGAAGGAAAATGAAAGACCATCCAAATTGTTCTCCATTCATGTATGTATTTATTTTTAAAGGGTAACTCTAGTAGTGAAACCTGAGCTACCCATGCTGGTTCCCTGCAGCCCTGCAGGTGTCAAGGCTTCTGGCCAAATCCTGCTAGTAAAATAACTGCAAAGTCTCAGGACTGTATCTGTCTATCTCTTCTTTTTTGGGGGGAGGGTGTTTAAGTCAATGGTTGCTGGTTTGTGGGAAGAAAAAGAAAAAAAAGAATAATGAACTCTAAAATACCCTGAAACTGTATTTGTAGCATATGTCAACTGGTGGCCTACCTGGTTATCATGTCTTTATGCTGCCCTCAAGGAAAGTCCTAATATAGACTCCTCTTGCATATTTAAAGACTACCTTAAATAAATTGAAACTTCCCCCTTTCTTTAACCCCCCTTTTGTTTACCTGGAACTTCGTTTTTTTTCATTATGATAAGGTAACATATAACATAAAATTTACCATTTTAACCATTTAAAGAGTACAGTGCTGTAGCATTTAGTACATTCAAATGTTGTGCAACCATCACATCAAAATGAAACATCACAGCCATTAAGCAGTCATGGAATAATTTTTACTTCCAGTGTTTTAAAGTAAATATTAGGGATATCATTCTCTGTTACTTGAAGGTTAATTGTTTTTAGTAATCTGTGGTTCATTAGTGCTAGGGTATGGGTTTTTTTACATTAACAAGGATTACATAATTGCTCATACCTACCTATGGATGTTTCTGTTATATATATGGGTGTATAAGTACCGGTATACACCGTTTATGTGCACATCCTTTATTCATATGCAGAAGTTAACATTTTGAGGTTTTAAAAAAGGAAAGTGTTTTTTCATTGTTTAGTTTGTTATGCTGAATGCTTTTGTTGGTGGACATATCAGTGTCTATACTTTTCCTGATTAGAGACTTGTTAGATGCTAATGATAACACAAGGGTTCAGTAACCATTGTGCTTTTTTAAATTTAGCATCCCTAGGCCTAACTTTAATTGAAACAGATATTCAACTTTTAGATTGACTTGGACCCATAAATAAACGGCCAAATTCCAAAAGGATCCATCTTTGAGAGTTTTAGACTAATAAAAGAATACTTCCCCTTAATGTACAATGGGGCTTGTCATGGGGCTGATTGTAAAATGGAAAATTTGCAGTAGCTTAAGTAAATCAAAACTAACAATAGCCCTTAAAGTCATTGAGGTATATTTATATTATATGGTCACTTGGTATATTTCAAAGTAAAAACTGACGTCTATTCAGGAATTCTTTTCAGCAATTCCCTGGTGGAGTCATTATTTCCAAAGAGATAATAAGAAGCTTACACAGCCTCCTAGTGCTGTGACAACCAATTGGCTAACAACCCAAGGGAGCAGCAAGATAAATGACATTCTATGTTGAGCTCACCTTGCTGGAGATGCTTTCTGGGTGGTCTGTGGCAGGTTTCTTTCCTAATGCTGGTGATATCTGCTTATCAGAGCAGTGTTCATGGAATTGTAGGAAAGAAAAGTTGATTGACCTACAAGAAATGTTGGCCTACATCCAAGAAAGAGATTATAAGGTTATAAAGAGAAGTCAGCATCACTAACGCAGGCTATCTTCTTTTCAGAGTTCACGAAATTCTATTCTGGCCTCTTCTGGATTTGGAGCATCTCTCCCAACTTTATCACAACCTTTGACTTTTGGAAGTGGAAGGAGCCAGTCCAATGGGGTTCTAGCCACAGAAAACAAACCTTTGGGCTTCTCTTTTGGTGGGAGCTCTGCACCAGAGTCCCAGAAAGACTCTGATCTCTCTAAAAACTTGTTTTTTCAATGCATGTCCCAAACTTTACCCACCAGTAACTACTTCACTACTGTTTCAGAGAGTTTGGCTGATGATTCCTCCAGTCGAGATTCATTCAAACAAAGCCTTGAGAGCCTAAGTAAAGGCAGATCCACTCTTGGAGCAGACACTAAATCAGGCTCTAAGGCTGGCAGCTCTGTGGACCGGAAAGTGCCTGCAGAGTCCATGCCCACCCTCACACCAGCCTTCCCACGGAGCCTCCTTAATGCCCGTACCCCAGAGAGTCATGAGAATCTATTTTTACAGCCTCCTAAACTATCCCGAGAAGAGCCCTCTAACCCTTTCTTGGCATTTGTGGAGAAAGTTGAACATAGCCCTTTCAGCAGCTTTGCATCTCAGGCATCAGGTAGCTCTTCCTCTGCTACTACTGTCACTTCCAAGGCAGCATCCAGCTGGCCCGAGTCTCATTCCTCTTCAGATTCGGCATCTTTAGCAAAGAAGAAAACCCTCTTCATCACAACTGACTCTTCCAAACTGGTGTCTGGTGTTCTAGGCTCAACTCTTACCACCGGGGGTCCGAACCTCTCTGCCATGGGAAATGGGCGCTCCAGTTCACCTACCAGCAGCCTCACACAGCCCATTGAGATGCCTACTCTCTCCTCCAGCCCCACAGAGGAGAGGCCAACTGTGGGGCCTGGTCAGCAGGACAATCCCCTCCTCAAAACCTTTAGTAACGTCTTTGGCAGGCACTCAGGCAGCTTTCTGTCCTCCCCAGCAGATTTTTCACAGGAGAACAAAGCTCCTTTTGAAGCTGTGAAAAGGTTCTCACTGGATGAGCGAAGCTTGGCTTGTAGACAGGACTCGGACTCCAGCACCAACAGTGACCTGTCAGATTTAAGCGACTCTGAGGAGCAGCTGCAGGCCAAGACTGGCTTGAAGGGGATTCCAGAGCACCTGATGGGGAAGCTGGGCCCCAATGGGGAACGCAGTGCTGAGTTGTTGCTGGGCAAAGGCAAAGGGAAGCAGACCCCCAAGGGCCGGCCTCGGACCGCACCCTTGAAAGGTGATTCTGCTGGGGCTATATATGGGATGGTCTCTGTCACTAGCCTCAAATGCCTATTGTGCTGTTGGGCAGCAGATGCCCACCCTTGATGGAAAGTTCTATGATCTCATAGAATTACATCAGACCTGATTCAGGGCAGGATTGCTTCTAAATCAGCACGGTAAGAGGGGTATATATACTATAGAATGATCATCACAATGGAAGATCCTTGATCTTCTTGATAGTCTGTTTAGTCAGAAAATTTTTCCTTGTGTTTTTCTCATCCCTTTCTACTTCCCTTTGGCCCATCCTCTGTAATTTACTTCAGGGGAGTTACTAAGTATTGTTCTCCATTCACACATAGCAACCTTTCATTGACTTGAAACAAAGAGCATCACCCTTCACTTTGTCTCTCTGTGGCACATATATACAATTTTAATGCCTTTTCCAAAAGCCATTAAATCTTTTGTGAGGTTATGGTCCAGAAGTGTATACGGGCTGATGGTAAAAAAAAAAAAGTGGTAAAAGTAGCTGTTGTCATTGGGAACTGGCATCCCATGGGAGCCCGGGAGCCCTTGAGTAGTAGAATAGTCATATCCTGAGAGGACAGGTGGTGGTTACTTTTAGACTTCTTGGGTTTTCCTCACCCACACCCAGAGTTCTTTTACCATAATGGGACACTTTCCACAAACTCACCATGGTCCTTAGCTCCCAAGTGAAGTCTCTTCGTTATCTCTGCACCCTTTCTGTCAAGGATTGACCTCATGGGCACATGCCTAGGCAGTGCAAAGAGAAATGACCCAAGTCAAGACAAGTATCTGTCCCCAAAAGGTTCATGTTACTTACTGAATCCTGTCACAACCAACCATTTCTCCTCCCTCCCTTGCCATAGTTGGCCAGTCCGTCCTGAAAGATGTAAGCAAAGTGAAGAAGCTGAAGCAATCCGGAGAACCCTTCTTGCAGGATGGGTCATGCATCAATGTAGCCCCTCACCTACACAAGTGTCGTGAGTGCCGCCTGGAGCGGTATCGGAAGTTTAAGGAACAAGAGCAAGATGATTCCACTGTGGCCTGCCGCTTCTTTCACTTCCGGAGGTACCCAGACTTCTCTTTTTGTCTTTTTCCAAGTTTCCATTAGTGATACTTTTCTTTTAAGATTTATTTTTATTGTTTTTGATAGAGAGATACAGAGATACAGAGACAGAAGGGGGAGGGCTCAGAACAGTCTCCATAGTTGTACATCATTCATTTTTCCACAAGTGGGCGCGGGGCTGCACAGGGCAGGAACTGGGCCAGGGTCTCACCCTGCTGAGAACTAAACTGGGGGCACTCCCCAATTCAGCATATGGCTTTGCACGGGCCGGGGCCAGGATTCGATCCTCGGTCCCCAGGGCTGCAAAGTGAGCACTTAACCCACTGAGCCATCCCGGCTTCCCCAATACTTTTATCTCTTATTATGTCTCTGAATCTGTAAACATATGACAGTTGTCCAGAAAAAATCCAGCCACAAATGCCTCTATTTCTCATTATATGGCTGGATATTTTCTGGACAACCCTTGTATTTGATCATCTTCCTCTGTTTTTCTTACCCCTTTGCTGAGACTGTGCCAGAGTGGCCACTTAGTTGTTTGAATTTTGAAATGACATGTGACTTTGTCCTTGGACATTTGAAGTTGAACAGTCTCAGATGCCAACCCCTCAGCTACATTGAGTTATTCCTAACTTGGGTTCTATTTGAAACCAGTAGTATAAGCAGGACTCAATTTTGTATTATGAATCTGCCTGACCCTTAACTCCCCTATTGAATGCTAGAGTATCTTGAGTCCCCCCAGGAAGAAGGGAAAATAAGGTTAAGAGAGAATGTTAATCATCTTCAAATTAGAGATAACTAATAAATCCTAGGAATATGCTCTGCTTTTACCAAACAACAGCTATTCAGTTACTTTCATTATGCTCAGTTAAATATATAGTAGGTATGTCAGCTGATAATAGCTATGAGAAAAATAAAGAAGGAAAAGAGGATCGAAGTGTGGGTAGGCTAGAGAGGCTGTAGTTTTAAATAGGATGATTTGAGAAAGTGAGATTTGAGTGAAGACCTGAAGGAGAGGTAGTGAACCACACATTTTTCTGAGACACAAGTATTTCAGGTAGAAAGCAAAAGAACAACTGTCCTTAGGTTGGAATATATTTGGTGTGTTTATGGAGGTAGGGTGACTAAGATAGAAAAAGCAGGGAGGAAAGAAGTAGAGACCAAAATGTTAATGATGGGTCCAGATTTTAACGGGCTAATCTTAGGGCCTTGGCTTTTATGATGAATAGGAAGTCATTGGAGGTTTTAAGCTGATGAGTGGGATTGATGAATTTTTAAAGGAGCACTATGACAATATTCTTGAGAATAGATTACATTGAGGTAAAGGCAGAGGAAAGAGGCTATTGCAATTATCCAGGTGAGAAATGATGGTGGCTTAGTGCAGGGA
Organism: Craseonycteris thonglongyai; assembly: GCA_004027555.1. Taxonomy (NCBI): domain Eukaryota; kingdom Metazoa; phylum Chordata; class Mammalia; order Chiroptera; family Craseonycteridae; genus Craseonycteris; species Craseonycteris thonglongyai. Next base: position 13,180 of record PVKE010010530.1, on the reverse strand, counting down.
GGCAGCGATAGAGGTGATGAGAAGTGGTTGGATTAAGGATACTTTTTTTTTTTTTTTTAATTTTTATTTATTTATTTATTTTTGAGAGAGACAGAGACAGAGAGAGAACTGAACTGGGGGAGCTCCCAGTTCAGCATATGGTTCCGCACGGGCCGGGGCCGGGATTCGATCCTCAGTCCCCAGCGCTGCAAAGTGAGCACTTAACCCACTCAGCCATCCCTGCTTCCCCAAGGATACATTTTTGAAGATGGAGCCCACATGATTTTCTGATGTGTCAGATGTGGAATATGAAAGAAAGAAAGGAGCTGAGGATGATTCTACTTCTTTTGGCCTAAAAACTGGAAGAACAGAATTTAATTTACTGATTAGATTTCTCATGGAAAAGTGGGTTTGGGGAGGAAAATGGGGAGCTTTAATTTAGACTTACTACATTTGAGATGCTTATTATATTTCCAAATTGAGATGTTGAAAGGGCAGCTGGTATACTTCTTTCTAGAACTGAAAGAAGTCTAAACTGGAGGTAAAAATTTGAATGTCACCAGGTATTTAAAACTGTGACTCTAAGTCTAATTGAAATCATGTTAAGGAATCAGAGTGTAGATAGAGAAGAGAAGCAGTCCAAGGACTAAATTTTGTAACTCTCTAAAATTTAGAGATGGGAAAGATGATGAGGAACTAGTAATGGAGGCTGAGGAAGAACAGCCAGGGAGGTATCTGAAAGACAACTGAGGAAAGTATTTCCAGGAAGGAATAGTGAACTGTGGCAAATGCTCCTGATTGGGTAAGAAACGGAAGAGACCATTAGATTTAACAAGAGGAAGTGACCTTGTCAAAACCATTTTTGGTAGATTGATGGGGGACAGTATGATAGGAGTGGATTAAGAGAAAATAAAAGGGAAAAGAACTGGCAATAATCAGTATAGACCACTCTTTCAAGAAACTGCTCTAGGGGATGCCAGGATAGCTAAGCAGGTTGAGCGCTCTTTGCAGTCCTGGGGTCCGAAGATCAAATCCCATCTCCTTTGGACTCATATGCTGAACTGAGGTGTGGTCCCCAGTTTGGTTCTCTCGGGGGTGAAATTCCCATGTGGGAGGTCCTCTGGTTTGGCCCCCAGCTCGTGGGAGTGTGCCTCCCATGCCAGAGGCCCCCAGCCCAGTTCCCACCCTGTGTGCAATGAAACTATGTCGAAAGCTAATGATATGCAACTATGGAGGCTGCTGTGGGTGCTCCCCTTATCTCTATCTCTCTGTCTCTGTCAAAAACAATAAAATCAGTCTTTATAAAAAAAAAAGAAAGAAACTTCTCTGACATGCAAATTGGAAGAGGGTATAGAATCAGGAGGATTTTTTTTTTATTTTTTATTTTTTTATTGTTTTTGACAGAGAGAGATACAGAGACAGAGAGAAGGGGGAGGGCCCAGAACAGTCTCCATAGTTGCACATCATCGGTTTTTCCATATAGTTTCATTCCACAGATGGGCGGGGCTGCACAGGGTAGGAACTGGGCCAGGGTCTCACCCACTGAGAACTGAACTGGGGGCACTTCCCAGTTCAGCATATGGGTCCGCACGGGCCACGGCTGGGACTCGATCCTCAGTCCCTAGGGCTGCAAAGTGAGCGCTTAACCCACTGAGCCATCCCAGCTTCCCCTCAGGAGGATTTTTGAGACAGAAAGGAACATAGATGATATAGAAGAGAGAATTAGTGGAGGGATGCCTATGAGAGGATAGGATATAGAACGTAGGTAGAAGGGTTGGTATTTGCTGGCACCTAGTTCTTTCGTTGTAGCAGAAGGTTAGATGGGAAGTACATGGGCCTAGTTGCAGGAAGGTATGATAGTGTGGTAGTAAGAGTTTGTGGAAGTTCTCTCCTGGCTTCTTGTATTTTCTCAGTGGAATGTTGGAGATTTAAAAAGAAAGGAAAAGACATGAAACAAGCATCTAGGAGGAGCAGTGCACTTGCTGTATTGCAACTCGCCTGATATAGTTAGACATGAATTTTTTTTTTTTCTTTTTTGACAGAGTCAGAGAGAGAGGGAGACAGAGACAGACAGAGAGAAAGGGGAGGGCCCAGAGCAGTCTCCATAGTTGTACATCATCAGTTTTTGACATAGTTTTGTTCCACACAGGTGGGCAGGGTCCATGCAAGGCAGGAACTGGGCTGGAGGCCTCCTGCATGGGAGGCATGGCCCCTCAAGTCAGGGGCTGAAACAGGGGCCGGGAACTGAACTGGGGCCTCCCGCATGGGAAGCACACCTCAGTTCAGTATATGGGTCTACACGGGCTGGGGCCGGGATTTGATCCTCGGTCCCCGGGGCTTCAAAGCAAGCGTTTAACCCACAGAGCCATCGCAGCTTCCCCTAGACATGAATTTAAAGTGTGACAGTGAGCATGGCTCTGTGTTTTTCTCTGACCTAAGTATTAACAAACCTTGAAATTCATTTTCTTTTTAAGATTTTTTTTTTATTGTTTTTAACAGAGAGAGACAGACAGAAAGAAGAGGGGGAGAGCCCAGAGCAGTCTCCACAGTTGCACATTGTTGGTTTTTCCACATAGTTTCATTCCACAGGTGGGCGAGGGCTGCACAGGGCAGGAACTGGGCCGGGGTCTCTCCCCGGTGAGAACTGAACTGGGGGCACTCCCCAATTCAGCATATGGGTCTACACTGGCCGGGGCCGGGATTTGATCCTCGGTCCCTGGGGCTGCAAAGTGAGCACTTAACCTACTGAGCCATCCTGGCTTCCCATTTTTCTTTGTTGTTGTTGTTGTTGTTAAATTTATTGGGGTGACATTGATTGGTAACAGTTAGATAGTTTCCGGATGTACAAGTCCATATCACGTCACCCATGCATCCCATTATGTGCCCACCACCAAGAATCAGCTCCCCTTCCATCACCATATATCTGGTGTCCACTCCCACATCCCCCCCACCTAACTCTCTTCCCCCCTCCCCCCCAAGGTAACCACCAAACTATTGAGTGTGTCCATAATGCTGGTGTATTTTATTGTTTTTAACAGAGACAGAGAGACACAGAGAAGGGGGAGGGCCAGAGCAGCTTCATAGCTGTACGTCATCAGTTTTTCTGCATGGTTTCATTCCATACAGGTGGGCGGGGGCTGCACAGAGCTGGAACTGAGCCAGGGGCCGCCTGCATGGAAGACATGTCCCCTGAAGCCAGGACCAAACTGGGGACCCTCCCACATGGGAGGTTCGCCCTGGCAGGGACTGAACTGGGGGCCTCCTGCATGGGAAGCACACAGTTCACCATAAGAGTTCGCACAGGCCGGGGCCAGGATTCGATCCTCAGTCCCCTGGTCTACAAAGCAAGTGCTTAACCCACTGAGCCTTCCTGGCTTCTCCTATTTATTTTTCATTGTTTAAGAGAAGGTGAGAGGGAGAGAGAGACAAGGAGGAAGAGCCCAAAACAGTCTCCATGGTTGGTACATCATGAGTTGTGACGTAGTTTCATTCCACACAGGTTGATATGGGATTGTGCGGGGTGGGAACCAAACTGTGGGCCTCCCACATTGGAGGCGAGAATCTTTACCTTAGGACTCATCTATTACCAGTTGTGCCACAGTTCAGCATATGGGTTTGCACAAGCTGGGCCAGGGATTCAATTCCTGGACCATGCAGTTATAAGGCAAGCATTCAACCTGCTGAGCTATTTCAGCATCCCCAAAATTGCTAATTCAGCCTAATACCTATTTGGTGTCATTTAATTTCTTTTAAGGATTGATTAGGTGTATTAGTTTGCATGGTTGCTGCTATTTGCCATGTATTTGACTGTCTATTTTCCTGTCTCAGGTTGATCTTCACTCGAAAAGGGGTACTTCGTGTAGAGGGGTTTCTGAGTCCCCAGCAAAGTGACCCTGATGCCATGAACCTATGGATTCCCTCTTCCTCCCTAGCGGAAGGAATAGACCTAGAAACCTCAAAATACATTTTGGCCAACGTTGGGGACCAGTTCTGTCAGCTTGTGATGTCTGAGAAGGAAGCCATGATGATGGTGGAGCCACACCGTAAGTCACCCCCCTCTTTCTTGTCTGCCATGCATTCCTAGTTAGAACTTTAGTGTTTTTTTTTGCTTAAAGGAAAGAGTGGAAGGAGTGGTAGATGGCATATTCTTTTAAAAAAAATTTTTATTTTTTTTTTTTAGTTTTTATTGTTTTTGACAGACAGAGAGAGAGAATGAGATAAACAGAGACAGAGAGAGTACTGAACTGGGGGCACTTCCCAGCTCAGCACATGAGTCCACACGGGCCGGGGTCGGGATTCGATCCTGGGTCCCTGGTGCTGCAAAGTGAGCACTCAACCTGCTGAGCCATCCAGGCTTCCCCTATATGGCATATTCTATAGATGAATTAATGAGTGATAAAGGCTTCTTTGCAGCAAACTATAATAGGTGAGGCCCTATCGAGCAGACCTCATTCTTTCAGTATTTGGCAGTTAACTAAAAACTCCTTCCCTGCTTGCCTTTCATGTTTGTGGCACAGCTGCCATAGTACACATTTTGATCCCTGTTTGGGTTTGGTTCACGCTGAATATTTTCATCTTGCTTTGAACCAATTTGTATTAGTAAATGATACTCTGTGTCTACAGCAAGCTTGTCCAACCTGCATCCCAGAATGACTTTGAATGTGACCCAACACAAATTAATCAACTTTCTTAAAATATTGTGGGATATTTTTACAATTTTTATTTTTTAGCTGATCAGCTATCATTAGTGTTAGTGTATTTAATGTGTGGTCCAAGTCAATTCTTCTTCCAGGGTGGCCCAGGGAAGCCAGAGGTTGGACACCCCGATCTATGGTTTATGAATAGATGAAGTGCTACTGGGTGCCATGTATCACACCAAGAACACACCTTTTTTAGACATTTATAGTATTTCCATAAATGTGAGATACTGGGCCCTATTTCTAGGCTAAGAGAAATTGTACTATAAGATTATGTTCTACATTTAAGAAAAGAATCCTCTTATTTCAAACTCCCTTAAATTGAAAATTTTACAGTATTATGACAGCATGAATCATTCATTCTCTATTGGCACTTGTTCAGAAACACTGTACATTTCATGTATTTTGTTTCTCTTACAATTACAGAAACATTTTATGAAAATTGAGTTTTATTGCTGAACACAATGACTTAAGTAGAAATCAGTGGATCTGGAATCTTTTACTCTTGAGGATGGTCAATGCCAACAGTATTTCTCTTCCTTTTCCACCAGAGAAAGTGGCATGGAAGCGCGCTGTGCGTGGTGTACGGGAGATGTGTGATGTATGTGAAACAACTCTCTTCAACATTCATTGGGTTTGTCGCAAATGTGGATTTGGGGTCTGTCTTGACTGTTACAGGCTCAGGAAGAGCCGTCCACGCAGTGGTAAGCAAATATTGTACTTTGAGTTCTGAAGGTAATCTGCCAATGGCACTTAGAAATTGAAGCAGGAATGGATTTGTGCCCCCTCTTTAGCTGTTTAGCTTCATTCTTCATACTTGCCAGTACTTCAGACTGATTGGGAAGGCTAAAACAATCTAAGGAGGATTATTCATCTTCCTTGTTTTGCTTTTTTATTAATAACCTTATTGAGATAGAATTCACATGCCATAAAACTCACCCTTTTAAAGTATGAGGGGTCTCCGGAAGTAACCCCTCTCATTATATTGACAATGGCTGGATTTTTTTTCCGGACAGCCCTTGTATATAATTCCAAGGTTTTTAGTATTTCCTCAAGGTTGTGCCACCATCACCACTAGCTAATTCCATTTTTATCACTCCAAAAAGAAACCTTATACCCATTAGTTGTCTTTCCTCATTCCTCCTTCCCCTCAGCACTTGTTATCCACTAATCTACTTACTATGTCTTTAGATTTGCCTATTCTGTACTATGTCATATAAATGGAATCATACAATACTTGGCCTTCTGTGTCTGGCCTCTTTCACTTAGTATACTATTTTTAAAATTCTATCCATGTTATAGCACATATCAGTAATTTGTTTATCCTTCATCAGTTTATTATGGACATTTGTTTTTTTTTCTACTTTGAGCTATTATGAAATGTGCCACTAGGAACATTTATACAGATTAGTGTGTGAACATGTTTTCAGTTTTTTTGAGTATATACCTAGGAGTAGAATTGCTTGGTCCTATGACAGTTCTATTTTAATCCTTTATGGAACTGTCAAACTATATTCCAAAGAAGTTGCACCATTTTATAATCCCACCAGCAGTGTATGATGGTTTCATTTTTTCCATATCCTCACCAACACTTGTTGTCTGTCTGTTTTATTATAGCCATCATAGTGGCTGTGAAGTAGTATCTTGGGTGGTTTTAATTTGCATTTCCCTGCTGACTAATGATGTGGAGCATCTTTTTGTGTCCTTTTTGGCCCTGTTTTTGTCATCGTTGGAGAAACGTATATTTAAATCCTTTGCTTCCCTTTGTTCTTGCTTTATCTTATTATATACCAAGAATTCTCATTGCTCCTTGATGTCCTCATTCTTGCCTCTTAGAGATACAATGTGACCATAGTAACAATGCTTTAGAATTTAGGCTACTGGGATTTAAAACCTACTTCCACATTTTTTACACCAAATATGGTTTCTTGGACTAGTTACTTAATCTCTCAGAGCTTCAGTTTCCTTATCTATAAAACAAAGATAATGTGAGTACTTTTCTTACACCTCTGTTGTGAGGTTTAAATGAAATAATGCATGTATTGTGGTTAGCACAGGGCCCACTGGATACTACATGTTAAGTAGCTGTTAGATATTCCACTTCTGCCCATGAGTGATTAATTGCTATAGGAATTGCCCTCTATCAATACACAACAAAAAAACCAGAAAAAATATATGAAACCATGGTTTCAGACATTGGACAATAGGCATCATGAGTCTGATATCCCACATGAAAAGGGAAGAAACAAAGTGAACCCTATAATTGCCCCTATTTACTGCTTGGAGGCAGTTTCCAGGCTGTAACACATGGAAAGACAACTAGAACAGTATGGCAGTCTCACTGAGTTGAAAGAGATACGTCTGAGAGGAGTGAGACAGTACTAAAGAGATCAGAGCTGCATAGAGAACACTGAGATCTGCAGAGAGATCACCTCAGTTTTTTTTAAAGATGTATTTTATTGTTTTTGACACACAGAGAGAGACAGACAGAGAGATGGGGGAGGGCCCAGAGCAATCTTCATAGTTGAACTTCATTAGTTTTTTTTCAAAATTGTTTCATTTCACGGGTGGGCGCATAGCCACGCCCAGGCAGGAACCAGGCAGGGGCCCTCCCGCATGGAAATCACCCTGGCAGAAACCAAACTGGGATGGGAAACATACCCAGTTCAGCATATGGGTCCACATTGGCCAGGACCAGGACTCCATCTGCGGACCCCGGGGCTGCAATGCAAGTGCTCAACCTGCTGAGCCATCCCAGCATTCCCCAATTTTTTGACTGTAATAATGTGCATGTGCATGAGATGAAACTCCTCAAGGCCCAAAAAAGAACTCTCAGAGAGCAATTGACTGAATAATTTACAGAACTTGCAATTTGTGTTCCCATTAGCCAGAGTAGAGAGTCTACACTGGGTAGAGTCCAGAGGGTTACACCTTTAGTGGTAGGACTGATTTAGTCCCAGAATCAAGGCTTTCTGGAGCTCTCATAATAAAGTGTAAAGTCTTTGAAGGATCAAATTTTAAAGATTTATTTTTATTGTTTTTGACAAAGAGAGAGATACAGAGACAGAGAAGGGGAAGGGGCCAGAACAGTCTCCATAGTTGCACATCATTCGTTTTTCCACATAGTTTCATTCCACAGGTGGGAGTGGGGCTGCACAGGGCAGGAATTGGACCGGGGTCTTCACCCCAGTGAGAACTGAACTGGGGGCACTCCCCATTTCAGCATATGGGTCCACACAGGCCGGGGCCGGGATTCAATCCTTGGTCCCCGGGGCTGCAAAGTGAGCGCTTAACCCACTGAGCCATCTCGGCTTCCCCTGAAAGATCAAATTGATCTGCAAGTTACTTAACTATGCACCAGGCTAAAACCAAACATTTTTTAAAGGATTACAATAAAATCCAATACTCAGAAACATAAATCAATCAATGGCAGCAAACCCAGAAATGACAATAGGGATGGAATTAGTGCAAAAGGACCTTAAAGTAGCTATTACAAATTTTGTAAATATGCTTAAGGACATAGGAAAGCATAACTATGACAAGGAGAGAATTTGAAGATATTTAAGAGACCCAAATGAACTTACAGAGATGAAAAATGTCTCAAAAAATTTAACATTACATAGGATTAATAGCAAGACACTGTAGAAGAAAACAGTGAGCTCATTGCAATAGAAACTATACAAAACTAAGCAGAGAGAAGAAAAACTTAAATTTATAAATTGAAGAGTGCCTTGCTGAAATGTAGGAAATGTCAGTCTGTCGAACGGGTTCCAGAAAGAGATAGGATAAGAGGACAGGGACAGAAAAAAATATTTGTGCATTTGCAGATATTTTGGCTTTATTAGTCAAAATATTTGCAAATTTGATGAAAATTATAAAACCACATGTACCAACAGTGTACTGTATTATTCCATGTATAAGATGACCCCTACTTTTCTAACCCAACATTAAGAAATCTATACTTGGCTTACTCCCATGTATAAGACAACTCCCAATTTTTGGTCTAACAATTTTAGACAGAAGTATTATCTTATACACAGGAAAATATGGTACCTTAAACAGAATAAAGGTTAAGAAAACCACACCAAAGCATACCATAACCAACTTACTGGGAAACAGTAATAAGGAGAAAAGCAGCATATCCACCACACTACAAAATTAAAAGTAGTCATTCAGACAGAAGAAATTGATACGAAAATTTGGATTTACACAAAGGAATGAAAACCAACTTACATGATAAATATGTGGGTACATATAAAAGACTTTTTTTTAAATTTTTAATCTTTTTAAAAGATAATTGTTTAAAGCACAAGTGGTAAAATGTATTGTCTGGATTATAATGTGCACAAAATTAAAACATGTAATAACACAAAGGAAAGGAGGGAAAAATGGAAGTATTGTTTTTTCAGGGTCTTTCGCTATATGTGGGGTAGTATAATATTGGGGTAAGTAAGTTAAAAATACTATAGGCAACCCTCATATAACACAGCACTTCTATACCACAGTTTCACTCTAACGAGGTTCAAGAATTGGGGAAAACCCTCATACAACACAGCATCCTAGAACATGGTTTCACTCTAACACAGTTTGAGAATTAGAGAAATCCCCGAACAACACGAAGCATAACAAGAGCTATTAAGAGCAAAAAATACCTCATTTGAATTTAGGGAAATCCCCAAACTAACGAAGGTACTAAGAGCTTTTAAGAGCAAAAAGTAAACCAATTATAAATTCTTTACCTCAACCGTTAGATCAGGGAATTATAGCTACATTTAAGACTAGTTACATCAGGAAATCATTAAAATGGGTTTTTGTTTTTTTGTGGGGTTTTTTTTGTTTTTTTTTATTTTTTTAAGTTTATTTATTTTACTAATTTTTGACAGAGAGAGAGAGAGATACAGAGACAGAGAGAGAACTGAACTGGGGGAGCTCCCAGTTCAGCACATGGTTCCGCACGGACGGGGGCCAGGATTCGATCCTCGGTCCCCGGCGCTACAAAGTGAGCACTCAACCCACTGAGCCATCCCGGCTTCCCTAAAATGGGTTTTGAGTAAAGTCAATGACGAATCTATAAAAGTAACGGAGGCTTGGAAACTTTTTACAATTTTGTTCTGTATTTATCTTATAAATTCATACATCAAGTAAATAAAACAGACAACCTTATGTGCTTGTTGGAAAAATATATGGCCGGAGTCAATTCAAAGTGAAAAACTAATTTAGCCAGCAAAAACACAGTGGATGCAATAGAACTTGCTAAGTCTCCAGGAGCGGAAGGTTTTGACAATATGACAGAAGATATCCAAGAATTATTGGTGGAAGAAGAAACTGATGAAGCAAATTTGGTGGACATGACATCTAGAATATGCCAAGATAATTCAGGAGATGATAGCACAGGTGAAAACAAAGAAGTTAAACACTTTATACTAAAAAGCATAAATAGAGACCTAGACTAAGCTGAACAGTTGAAGCTATATTTCCTAAATGAAGATCCTTCCACTGAAAGAAGCACACAGTTTAAGAGAGAACTTGACAAGTGTTTAGCACCATATAACGAAACTTATAAAGATCTCTCAGCTGAAAAGCAAGCAATCTAAAATCACAGATTTGTTGCAAAAAGTACAGATAGAAGTCAAGATAATGCTGAAGAAAGTTCAGAGGATAAAGATACCTTGTCGAAAAGAAAACACCGGGGATGCCAGGATGACTCAGTGGGTTAAGCACTCGCTTTGCAGCCCTGGGGACCAAGGATTGAATCCCAGCTCCAGCCCATGCAGCCCCATATGCTGAACTGAGGAGTGCCCCCAGTTCGGTTCTCACTGGGGTGAGACCCCGGCCAGTTTCTGCCCTGCGCAACTCTGCACCCACCTGTGGAATGAAAGTATGTGGAAAAACCAATGATGTGTAACTATGGAGACTATGCTTGGCCCTCCCCCTTCTCTCTGTCTCTGTAGCTCTCTCTCTCTCTCTCCCTCTCCTCTCTGTCAAAAACAATAACAATAAATCTTTAAAAAAGAAAACACCCTTGGTTAATGGTGCTTAGTAGTGATGAAGAACATATTATTTAATATATATTCATACATTATACTTTTGGTGAAAATTGCTTTAATAAAGATATTTCTCTTAATTATAAAAATATAATAGTATGTTTTTGTAATTTTTGGAACCTAATCTGCCCCCACCCCCTTTTTTTTCCTTAAGGTTTATTTTTTATTGTTTTTGACAGAGAATGAGAAGAGGGAGGGCCCAGAGCAGTCCCTACAGTTTACTCCACAGGAGGTGCACTGGTCTGTGCAGGGCAAGAACCGAGCCCGGGGCCTGCCACATGGGAAGCACACCTGGAGTGGGATCTGAACCAGGGGCCCCCCACATGGGAAGCTTGCTCCTGCAAGAACTGAACTGAGGCACACCCCAGCTCAGCTTAACAGTCTGCACAGGCTGGCGCCTGGACACCATTCTCGGACCCCGGGACTGCAAGACTAGTGCTCAATCGCTGAACCATCCCAGCATCCCCTAACCCCCCTTTTTTATACTAGTTCTTTGTTTCATATAGCATGGATTCGCATAATAGCATTTTTAGGAACCTAACAACTGTTATACAGGGGCTACCTATACAAACCCTAGAGTAACTACTAGAAAGTAAAGAGGTATTGCTAATAAGCCAAAGGTGGCGACAAAATTAAATCATAAAAAATATTCAAGAAAGGAGGAAAAAGTATTGCTGGGATAGCTCAGCAAGGTTGAGTGCTTGCCTTGCAACTGCCAGGTCCCGGGATTGAATCCCAACCCTGGCCCTTGCAAACCTAAATGCTGAATGGCGGCACAACTGGTAATTGCTAGGGCCAGTGGCAAAGGTTCTCTCCTCCCATGGGGGAAACCCACAGTTTGGTTCCCACCCTGGGCAGCCCCACATTCACCTGTGTGGAATGAAACTAAGTCACAACAAATTATGTACAACTAGAGACTGCTCTGGGCCCTCCCTCCTCTCTCTCTCTCTCTCTCTCTCTCTCTCTCTCTCTCTCTCCCTTTTTCTCTAATCTCTCAAAACAAAATCTTTTTTAGGGGAAGCCAGGATGGCTCAGTGGGTTAAGCACTCGCTTTGCAGCCCCGGGGCCTGAGGATCGAATCCCCGCCCCAGCCCATGCAGACCCATATGCTGAACTAAGGTGTGCTTCCCATGGGGGAGGCCCCCCAGTTTGGCCCCTGGCTCAAGGGGGTATGCCTCCCATGGGGGTTCCCCCAGCCCAGTTTCCGCTGCACAGCCCTTCACCCACCTATGTGAAATGAAACCGTGCTGAAAACTGGTGATGTGCAACTGTGGAGACTGCTCTGGGCCCTCCCCTTTCTGTTCCTATCTCTCTCATTGTATCTCTCTCTCTGTCAAAAACAATAGAAATAAATCTTTAAAAAAAAGAACCCAGTCTTTAAATGGGGAAAAGATATGAAAAGATAGATCAATAGAAAATAAAAACACACAAAAAAATATTACTCACTACAGAAATGCAAATCAAAATCATAAGGAGAAACCACTATGGCTAAAATTTTAAAAATTTATAATGCCAAGTGTTGTAAATGATGTGGAGGAACTAGAAATCTTAAATACTGCTAATAGGAATGCAAATTGGTACCATCACTTTGGAAAACAGTATGGCCATTTCTTATAAATATAAACAAACTTAACATATGGCCCAGCATGCCACTTCTAGGTATTGATAACAGAAATTAAAATGTGCATGCAAAGATGTTTATAGCAGCTCTATTCAAAATAGCCAAATATTAGAAACAGACTAAATGTTCAGCAGCTGATGAATGGAATGGGTAAACAAACGTGGTATAGCCAGCTATACCATAGAATGCCAATTGGCCATAAAAAGTAGTGATTTACTATATGCAACAGTATGGTGAACCTCAAAATCATGATGCTAAATGAAAGGAACTCAGCACAAATGAGTACATATTATGTTTCCAGTTATATGAAATTCTAAAAAATAAAAGCAAAAGTTGAATATTAGAAAGTTGATCAGTGGTGGCCAAGGGTTGAGGAAAGGGTATTGACTGCAAAGAACTCAAGGGAACTTTAGGAAGGGAGATGGAAATCTTCTATATTATGATTGTGATAGTATTTATATAACTATGAATTTGTCAAAATTCATTGAAGTGCACACCTTAAATCATTGAATTTATTATATCTAAAATGTATCTCAGGAAAGGTGATTTTTTTTCAAGTTATCTTCTTTGGTCCATGAGAAAATTGGCCTTTCGAGTCTGAGAGGAATAAATCTTGTTACCCTCATATAATAAATATAATAAGTGAAGGCATTTCGTTTCTGTTTCAGAGACAGAAGAGATGGGTGATGAAGAGGTTTTCTCCTGGTTGAAGTGTGCAAAGGGGCAGTCCCATGAACCAGAGAATCTCATGCCCACGCAGATCATTCCTGGCACAGGTAAGGAAACTTTTTTTTTTAGATTTGGTGTAGAAAAATATTTTTTTTTTTTTTTTTTTTTTT
>PVKE010010529.1:0-42284 GCA_004027555.1 Craseonycteris thonglongyai | reverse complement strand
GCTTTCTTAATGATAGTCATATAGACATTCCCCATAAATCCAAGGAATTCATCCAAACTTCATCAATCCAAAATTATAGTAAGAAAGATTAATTAGATCAGAATGCTGCTTTCACTTTGGATTCTTTCAGGCTGAGCTAACATTAAGTCTTAGAATTACAAGTGCTAACCTCTTTTCTGTACACAACCACACACACTCTATGTAATCCACTAGTAGTGTTAGTATCTCAATTTTAAGGAAATGGAAGTTTTGTTAATTGTAATTCAGTAATTTATACTGGATTATGTATCTAGTATTATAAATTGCTGCATTCTCAACCAGGCCACCATTATAAGATTTTCTCTACCAATTGAATTTTAACAAGTGAATGTACTAGTTTAAAAAATAAAAATAATTCTTTAAGAAAAATAACAGAAAGCAATTTTTTTTTAATTCTGAGAATCTATCCTAAGAAAATGGCTATGAATAGAATTACTGTTTTGCAAAGACAGTTTAACACATCCTTTTTTATTTCATATCAGAATACAGGAAATATCCTAAATGCCCAAATAATGGAAGAATAATTAATAGAAATATGTCAAACACAGTAAAAATTTCTCAAATATATGATTTCTTTTTCTTCTCTTCCTCCAATCTACCCCTCATTGACAATAAATTTCTTTTTGTGGTCCTTCACAAAAAAAGGAAAAGAAAAGAAAAAGAAAAGAAAAAGAAAAAAGTTATCAGAAGCAAATATCCCCATCTTCTCCTACTTACCAGCTCACCCCATCTGCTGTCATCTTGCCTTTCTCCTTACAAAGAAAGAAGTGTCCAGAAATCAAATTTTCCATATTCTGGATCTCTTCCAATTTCATTATGAAGGGACTTTCTACTCCACTTTTCTGCATTATTCTTACTCTAGTTTCTTTAAAAAAAAAAACAACACAAAAAAACCAGAAACACAAACAAATAAAACACAATTTCCCCAGCGCTATACCTCGCTCTTGCTATTGTCCTACCTTCCTCTAAAAATCAGTGTTCATAAGAAAATAGCAAGATGTAAATAACTTCAAATTCTTAACCTCTCATTATCTTCTCAGTAAATATCAACAGGGCATTAGTTCCCACCAGTTAATGGAAAATACCGGTAATCATAATAAAGGAAATAATGATCTTACTGAAGGTAATTCAAACAATTTTCAGTTCTCACCTTACTAGACTTTTCAATAGTCTCCTATGCCAGGGATCAGCAAACTATAGTCCATAATATGTTTCACAAATAAAGTTTTATTGGAACACAGCCAGGCTCATTCATTTACGTATTATATTATCTCTGGCTGCTTTCATACTATACTGGCAGAGTAGTCTCTTCTTGAAGCACTCTCCTTAGCTTCTCTAATAATCTCTTGGTTTTCCTTCTGCTTCTCTGGCTCCTCTAACTCTCATTTTTTGTCTCTTTTTCTAATTTCACCTATGTTTTACATATTTATTGTTTTATGTATTGGGGTGGCATTGGTCAAGAAAATTATATAGGCTTTAAGTGTACAATTCTATAAACATTATCTATATATTGCATCAGGTGTTTACCACCCAAACTCAGTTCTTTTTCCATCACCATATATTTGACCTTTTTTTGCCTCTTCTACCTCTCCCCTCCCTTTTATCATCTTGTTGTTAGTGTGTATGAGTTTTTGTTTCTTTGTATTTGTTCATCTGTTGCTTTCAGCTTTACACCCCACATATGAGTGAACTCATATGGTTCTTGACTTTTTCCATCTGACTTATTTCTCTTAGCATGATAATCTCAAGATATATTCACATTGTTGCAAATGGCAGTATTTCATCTTTTCTTATGGTCAAGTAATATTTCATTGTGTAAATGTCCCACATCTGTATCCAATCATCTATAGAAGGACACTTTGGTTGTTTCCTTGTCTTGAACACTGTGAATTATTCTGCAATGAACACAGGGATACATATATCTTTATGAAGAAATGTTTTCAGATTTTGGGTGTAGATACCCAGAAGACAGATTTCTGGGTCACATGGTAAATCTATTCTTAATTTTTTGAGGACTCTTCATACTGCCTTCTATAGGAGTTGTACCAATTTACATTCCCACCAGCTATGTACAAGGGTTCCTTTTTCTCCACAGCTTCTTCAACATTTGTTATTACGTGTCTTGTTGATTATAGCCATTCTAAAAGGTAAGAGGTGATATCTCATTGTGGTTTTGATTTTCATTTCTTTAATAGCTAGTAAAGGTGAACACTTTTTCACATATCTGTTGGCCATTTGTATATCTTTTTGTGAGAAGTAACTTTTCGGGTCCTCTGTCCATTTTTGAGTTATTTATTTTTGTTGTTGTTGAGTTGTATGAGTTCTATGTATATTTTGGATATTAGCCCCTTATCAGAGGCATTGAGGCTTTTTCCCCCTCTTCTGTGTATATCTTCTGCTGTTTGGTAGGTTGCCTCTTTGTTTTACTGATGTTTTCTCTTGCTCTGCAGAAGCTTTTTAGTTGAACATAGTCCCGTTCTTTTTTTTTGCTTTTACTTCTTTTGCTGGTGTTCCACAGGTTCAGGATCTTCTCTTTTTATGCTGTTTATGCCCAGGTAGCCTATTCTATTTCTTAAGCTGAAATACCATCTCAAAATCAACAATTCACAAGTGCATATCACCAATTCAGACCTCTCCCCTGTGTTCTAGAATCATTCAATCAACTGCATATAGAACATCTCCATTTCCATGTTTCACTTGTTTGCAAAACTTCTCATAGAACTGCATGCACACGTGCACACACACACATACTCACACCTGTTTCTCTTGAAGAGTTTCTTACCTAAGTTCATGGAACTTCCATATATCTATTAAATCATGCTAGGAACCTGGATGTTATACTTGGTAACTTCTTCCTCAATTAAGTACTAGCAATTCCATTGTCAAGATAAGTCTTGAATTTAATAAATTTTCTTTATAGCATCACATCATATCTGTGAACAACTATTATTTCACCACTGGACTGCTGTACTATTAACCTTCTAAACAGATACGTTATTTCTAGTCATTGTTCAAATCATTCCCCGTGATTCTACCAGAGAACATTTTAAATATGGCTTGTCTTCTCGTTGGAGGGTTTTACATAATTTGCCCCTTTTCACACCTCCTCCTTTGTATCAGGGCTTTCTTCCATTGTCCATTATGCATCGCCCACACTGATCTTCTCTATGATCCTAGAAGGCATCAAGTTATTTCCTGTCTTAGAGACTCTCACTCTTCCCTTTCCCTCTTCAGCTGGAAAGCTCTGTGCATCTTCCAATTCTCAGCTTCAATGTCATTTTCTCAAAGAGGCTTTCCTGGACTACCAGTAGATAGGTCCTCTGTTATAAACTTTCATTACACTTGACTTTTCCTTCATAGAACACTAAGTATGACTCAAAATCTATAAATAGAGGTTCTCAAAATTTATTAGATTTCTTTGTTTGGATGAAATCAAATTAATTTTGCTCTCTCAGGCAAATGAGAAATCCAGCTTCAGTAATGCTTGGGAATCATCAACAGGGGGGATCTAACAAGTAGTACGGTAATTACACAGCACCAGGAAGTATAGAAATCTTTTCTGGTTTTTGACACCAAGGTACACAGAGGTTAGTGCTGAGATGCTCATTGTCCAAGTTTATATGGTCAGTGTTTTCTAGTTCCAGAGACTGTTTCTGTGCCATGCTTGGGTCCAGAGATCCTTGGAAACATCTACCTAGGGGTGCCACATAGCCATTTCTCTAAGGATGTCTATTTTCTTAATGTCTAATATTTCAGAACACCCAGACCATCTCTTCTTTCTAGTCAAGGATTCCCCATCCCTACCACATTCCTCCTCAATGTATTCTTCCTTTCCTCTCCCCATTCAGGCCACCCACCTAACCTCAAAGCTTTATTATCTAGTCCTTGCTAGAGAAAGTCTTCTATTTGGTGTGACTGACTGTCCCTTAAGTGCGTGTACACAAATCTGAAATTGGCATGAAACATTGTTTAGCAACGTAGCAAGTTTCTCTAGTAACCTTGATTTCCTGTTGTCCAAAGTAGCTCCTTCATACCTTCTCTCTCTTTTAATCACCTCCTTCTTCTCATATACATTTTCAGTTTCAACGAATAATTTTCTTCATATGTCATTAAAAAAAATAGGCCGGGTACATAAATGTCCTCAAATTCCCCATACCAAATTTATAAACCTGCTTGAACCCATCTTTTTCTCCAATTCTGTTGCAAATCAGGACATTTTCTGGTTTTCATTGAATGCTAATTCATCCATCTGTCCTTTGATTCTTTTACTTCTTGCTATTTTTATGAATCTTTTTCTTTAGTTATCTGTCTTCTGTTGCATTACTAATCTCTCTCCTCATCTTATTGTTTTCATCAGCAAACAGACTTGCTTATTATTTTTCATTTGGAAGTTAAAAATAACTCCTTTTTCACCCACTGCCTCATTTCTCTTATTCCCTTCATAGCTCAATCTAAACATTTTAGTTTTCTAGATAGAAAACCTTTAGTTACTTATTTCTCACTGACACCTCATTCCATGTCATCCTGGCTTCTGCCATTATCATTTAACCAAAAGTGTTCTCGTTAAAATCACCTAAAAGCTCCAGCTGCATTGCATAGTAAACCGGTTGAGAGTAGATACCGTACCTTTGTGGCTAGTTTAAGGAAGTATTTTTCTGTGAAGGTGTGATTTATTCAATCAGGTTTTAATTTCTCTGAGAAAAACAAACTATCCTTACATAGGGTAGGGGTTCAAAGTATTTCTAAAGTGTCACCAAAAATGTCATGCATATTACAATGCTGTCATCTGGTGCTAATGGTTCAACACTCACATAAGTTTGTTTAAATAAGGAAGTTAATTTGAAATGAGAGAATGAATCAGCCTGAGATACCTTGTGGCCTTGTAATTACGTGATATCTTGAAGAGACTTATGTCAGAAATTTCTAGGGCAACAAGACAGGCTTGTAACCATCTTAAGAAGCTGAACTATTCATTTTCCCTCCCAAGAGGAATGTAACAAAGATACATAAGGAAGGATCACAGCCTAGTAGCAAGTAGCCAAACCTTCAGGATTGCCACAGAATTGGCTCTGAGTCCAATAAATTAACAAGAAAAAGAAGAGAAATATTATCCCTTAGAAGAAGCTCAAAATTTCTCTCCACTGTTCTTTAGTTCCAAGGACCACTATGAAGGTTAGATTTTAGGATAACTTGTTGGCTATACTCATGGTTAGAGCAAAATGTTGGTACAGTCTAATCACTAAAGTACCGTAAGACATTTGTCTTCAGCTTCTTCAACTGCTACTTCTTTGCAAGTTGTTTGAGAAAGCTACATCAATAGTTTTGGTAAGCCTACACAGAAGTCTAATTTGAAGTTGGGGTTGACATGATCAAATGTACAAGTTGGGAAGTATATCTGGAGCTATGGTCTGAAGGGTGAATTGAATGGGAAGAAGTAACTGGCAGGGATATCAATTAGCAGATATGAGAGGATGTGGCTCTGAGTCAGAAATTTCACTATTCTTTGTGTGTGTACAGATTTCAAAAATTAAAGTTTTCTCAAGCTCTAAAATCATCTCTATATTCACATATTAAATATGAAGCTATACGGAGCTATATGGAGCTGGCAGAACAACATTTATACTACTCATATTTTTATAGACTTTAATCAAATACATTGGGCTCCCCTGCTGCTCAACCCCAGACTGAAGTCCTGCTCTGTGTGGTTCAATTTCCTGTCTAAACACTCTGTCCTTTGATCCCTGTTCTCTCTCTCTCACTCTCTCTCTCTCTCTCCCTCCCTCACTCCCTCCCTCCTTCCTTCTCCCTCCCTCTATCTCCCTCTCAGCTTTCTCCAACTCATTTGCAATATTTTCTTAGACATAGAAACCATTGATACACATAGAGAATAGTTGTGGGAAAAGGCTTTTCTGTTGAGTTTTCAGTAACCTTTTAAGTTCTGTCTAGAGAATTGTTAATGTTTGGGGCTAGTTAACTATACTAGGGCTGTCCAGAAAGTATCCAGCCATATAATATTAAAAATAGAGGCATTCATGGCTAGATTATTCCTGGAATGCCCTCATATTCTAGAGCCTTGATCATCTGTAACATGATGTATTAGTCAAGGTTCTCCAGAGACACAGAATCAATAGGATATAAAGAGCTATACATAAAAGGAGATTTATGACAAAAATTGATTCATGCAATTATGGAGATCAAGAAGTTCTACAATCTGCATCTGCAAATGGGAGAACCAGGAAAGCCAATGGTATAATCCATTCCAAGTCCAAAGGCTTGAAAACCAGAGACACCAATGTTCAGGAACAGGAGAAGATGGTTGTTGCAGCTCAGAGAATAAATGTGGTGTTCCTCCATTTTTTGTTCTATTCAGGCCCTCAACAAATTGGATGAAGTTCATCCATAATGGTGAAGGTAATCTTTTCACTCAGTCTACCAATTCAAATGCTAATCTCTCCTAGAGACACCCTGACAAACACACTCATAATAAATGTTTACCAGCTCTTCGGGCGCGCCTTAGCCAAATCAAAGTGACACATAAAATTAACCATCACAATGAGAAGAGAAAAACAACTCATTTACCTTCTCTGTGTACACAAATCCACACATTTATCTTATGAGGAAGACAACATATATTAGGTTCACTTAGGCATTGATAGCACACCCATCAAAAGTAGGAAGTTAAGAGCAACAATAATGACAATTATATTAGCAACTTCTCACATTTCTATAAAAATTACGGTGTTTTTGAATGAGTTCAATTATTTGTTTGCCAAAATGACCCTCTCTAACAGCTTCAGGGATCCGGAACCTGGGGCTCAGAGTTATCTGCCTAATGTTACACAGCTGAAAGTGACAAATCTGGGATTCAGTCCACTGTCTCCCAGATCTCCTAGACCCAATCCCATGTTTTTTCCCTGTTTATCCTAGGTAATGTGTAAATATGAAGTCAACAGAGCCTATTTATCATTTTGAAAGGTAAGGAACCATTCAGTTTGTCTCACCTCCTTAGTTTTTCCTAAATAGTTCCATTAACTAGTGCTCCACTCTGAAAAATTTTCCAGTCTGCCAAAGCTTATAATACTGCTCAGTATTCATACATTATCATTTCCCTGTAAAACTGAATAATCTCTGTATTAAGTGTGTTCACCCAATCTGAATTGGAAAGAAAATGGCATCTTTCAATGGGCCATCTTTCAATGAGTCAAGAAAAAGGCATCTTTCAATGGTTGCTATAATTATCTTAGGTCATGGCCATTTAAACCCTCACATCTATAAATCAGCTATTATATAACTGTCTCGAGGGATTCCTTCAGTTAAAAAAAAATTAGAACTTTAATTTTCATATCCAGCATCCAAATTGAGAAGGGAATGGGTAATTTCCATCATCCAACTGCTGTCACAAAATAAACCAGTTCACTGGAAATTACACATTCTGGGTGTGGCATTTTGTTTGCTGTGAAAAATACTTTGAAAAATCACATTTGCCCAGAACTCTGTTCTAGAAACAGCTGTACTATTGTGAAGACTGGATTCTCTATGCTTGATCTTCTAGGAATAGAAGTTACTCTAAATTCCTTTCATCCATCTAGTCCTGCCCCCGATCTCCAACCAAGCCAAGTGGTTGGAAACATTTGAATTTCTTGTCTTTGTTTCTCCTTATTCAGTAGGTTTTTAACTAAACAATGAGTCCCATCTGGGGATTTGGATGCCACACTTAACTCTTGATTTGAGAACATCTGGGCCTTGTCATATAGTAAGAAAAACAAGCAGTCTCATTTCTCAGACACCCTGTTTGATAGCATTAGCCAAGAGTGTTAATTAAAGCAAAGTCTACATTATCTGCTTCTGAAGAACACAATTATACAGCATTGTTCTTCTCAGATGCAAAACCATTTTCCTTGCTCAGTTTTGTTCTTGGAATTTCTCTTAGAGATTCTTACTGCTGGCAAAGTCAGTCAGGTATGTTTGGAGCTGAGAAGGGTAAGGATGTGTGAAATGTAAGCTAATTTTGTGAGAATATTTGCTTTCCATGGATCCCTCAGACATCCTCTTCAAAGATCCTGAGGAAGTATTTATTCCCATCCCTCAACTAAGTAGAGTACAAGCTTGTCCAACCTATGGCCCATGAGCTGCAGTAGCCCGCACTGCTTTGGATGTAGTCCAACACAAATTCATAAACTTTCTAAAAACATTATGAGATTTCTTTTTGTGTGACTTTTTTATTTTTTAGCTCATCAGCTAGCATTAGTGTCAGTGTATTTTATGTGTGGCCTAAGACAATTATTCTTCCCCAGGGAAGCCAAAAGATTAGATTCCCCTGGTCTAGTATTATAGATAAAACAAAACCAGCTTTATCTGATTTATATAACACAAAAGACTCACCTTCCCAGGTCCTGATATAACAAGAAATGTTTGGAACTAATAGTAATAACTCAGATAAGATTAATACAACATGAAGGCCCACAGGAGATTTTTTTTGTTGTTTATTGTTTTTGACAGTGAGAGAGAGAGATACAGAGACAGAGACAGAGAGAAGGGGAAGAGCCCAGAACAGTCTCCATAGTTGCACATCATTGGTTTTTCCACATAGTTTGATTCCACAGGTGGGCGGGGCTGCACAGGGCAGGAACTGGGCCGGGGTCTCACCCTGGTGAGAACCGAACTGGGGGCAATCCCCAGTTCAGCATATGGGTCCACACGGGCTGGGGCCAGGATTCGATCCTCGGTCCCCGGAGCTGCAAAGTGAGCGCTTAACCCACTGAGCCATCCTGGCTTCCCCTGCACTGGAGAACTTAACAATTCAAATTTACTACAGATTTTTTTATTGCTTCTAATATTTTAAATATTCTACATATTTCTCTGGCAACTTGATTTGGATATCAGAAGGATCTGTTGGGGAAATAATGACTCATCATCTATACAATCTAAGTTCAAGCTATGGTTTGGCTGAAACTGTTCTAAGACACCTTCAAGTTTGTCCATCAGAAGAACAGAAATAATTCTTTGGTTCTGAAATCAATGGAGACATTACTGTTAAGCATATCAGGACCTCATTCTCCAATACTTTTTTATTCGCTTAGCACTGCTGATGTGGGCTTGCTGCTCAGCTGCAGGCTACTCTTCGTGGATAACAGAAATAAAAAAAAAAGAAAAAGTCAAAACAAGAAGAGAAATTGGGTAAAGACCAAGGAAGATGGCACATCAGAGAGGACCAGGCTAGGTTATACTGTGTTGATAAAAACCACAAAATCCCAGTGCTTTAAAATAACAAAGGTGGGGAAGCCGGGATGGCTGAGTGGGTTAGGCGCTCACTTTGCAGCGCCGGGGACCGAGGATCGAATCCCGGCCCCAGCCCATGCGGAACCATGTGCTGAACTGGGAGCTCTCCCAGTTCAGTTCTCTCTCTGTCTCTGTATCTCTCTCTCTCTCTCTCTCTCTGTTAATAAACAAATAAATAAATATTAAAATAACAAAGGTTCATTTCTTGCTCACACTGCATGACTTTTTTTTTTTTTACCGGTAATTTATTTTTCTACTGTTAAATTAAATGGGATGACATTGATTGGCAACAATCAGCCAGTTTCCAGATGTACAAGTCCACATCACATCATTCACGCATCGTATTATGTGCCCACCACCCAGAATCAGCTCCCCGCCACCACCATATATCCGGTGCCCACTCCCACCTCCCCTCACAACTCTCTCCTCCCCCCTCCTCCCCTTCCCTCAGGCAATCACCAAGCTATTGATTGCATAGAAACTCTGGTTTTATCATCACATCTTCACTCAGGGATTCAGGCTGAGGCAGCAGCTACTATTTAGAACAATGCACATCCCAATTACCATGAGGAAGAAGGGAATGTTAATGCATAATACAGTTATTAATACTTCATTGGGAAGTGACAAGTGTCAGTCATGCTCACATTTTATTGACCAAGTAGTAGTCACAGAATTACACCTAATGAGCAGGGAAGTATAACCCTACTTTGCACTCAGAACAAAAGAGCTGAATATTTATCATAACCCTAAGATTACTGCAGTTGAAGAAAAAGTCTAGGTCAATGAATAGCCCTAGGCCTGAGCTCTGGGCATCATGCCCCTGAGGGAAGCATGTGGAAAAGGAAGTCTTCACCTTAAGTAGGGTCCTGGTATGTGCAGTAGGAAATCTAACAGATACAAAAAATAATTTCCCCAAATTCCTCAAGTAGGAAGTAACAAAACGAGGCTTTTTGGCTTTCTGTGCTCATGTTCGCTGCCTCTCCCTTGTACCAAACCGTCCCACTGAGTAGTTGAAAGATTGGTCTCTGGCCTAAAGCTAGGAGGCAAAAACCTAATATAGGGCACACAAGAAATTAGTAAAACTATCAAGAAAGTGTCAAGTAAACTTTAAGTTGTGTGACAACAGGACTAAGAGGAGTTCAGGGAGGAAGTGTTGGTACCACCAGGGATCAGCCTCATTAGTCTTCCTGAAGGAGGCAAGATTCACAATCACCCTCAAGGGACAGATAGGTTTTGTTTAGCAGGAGTGTCTAATCTTTTGGATTCCCTGGGCCACATTGGAAGAACTGTATTGGGCCACACATAAAATATACTAACATTAACAATAGTTAATGAGTTTTTTTTTTAAGTTGCAAAAAATCACATAATATTTTAAGAAAGTTTATGAATTTATTTTGGGCCACATTCAAAGCCATCCTGAGCCAAATTACAGCCCATGGATCAGCCAAGCTTAGATAGACTGATGAGACAATTTCATGTTAAGCAGGAGAGAAAACAATGGTACTATCTAGTTTCAAATGGTACATATAGTCAGCCTAATACATTGAATTTAGGCCAGTCAGTACTGTTGTTTTCTGTCCTGTTTAATATGGTACATCTGGTTAGCCTAGTAAGGGAAGAAGAGAACAGAGAACCTTTAATGGAGCAGAAAAGGCACAAAAGAAAAAAGAGCCCTGCACCAGTGAGATACCCTGAGGAGACTGGACAGAGAATGGAGGAAGCACATGAGGCAATCAGCTGGATGGGACAACTGAGCATGGATTACTAAGCAGGGGAGCCTACTTTGTGTGGGAGGAGATACATAGGAAGCTGTGAAGGACCTCTGAACAGAGGCATCATAATGCAAGGCAGGTAGGCAAGAAGGTTGTGTACCAGCAACACGATTTGAAGGTGGACAAGAGAGAGCCTCAAGGTAACTCTTGCTCCCAGGAGATGGTTACAACAATCCCTATAATGGAAAGATGTCAAAATTTTTCAGATCAACAGTGTTTTCAGTCTTTTTTTTTTTTTTCAGTCTTGATTTTAGTTTATTGATGCATTTTGGCTGCTCTTTTTAGGATAAAGTATGTGAGACACATCCAGAAATGGGCCCTCCCTCTTGGTCTCCAGGGTGAGGAGTTAGCTAGTGAGGGCAATCCTTTGGCAGAGTGGTCAGAGGGCAGTAGCTATTCAGCGAATTCTTGCCTCAGAGAGATAAAATTATGGCTCCTAGGATGCTAAGCAAACTGTCCAACAAGTCTGAGAGCCAGTAAAACTGGACCACTCCAGGCTTTTTCACGACCTTTCTGAACCTGAAAATGAACCTGGACCCAGATGCAAAACTCCAGCCCCCTACCGTTAGCTTCATCAGCTAGCACAGCTTTTCTAGAGCCAAGCATCTCACGTGCATCCCTGGGAAAACCTAATTGCCTACATATTGCTATTACTATGATTAATAAGGGCAAACCTACTCCTGGCAATGCCTCATAAAAGGAACGGCAGCCACCTTCTATAATGCAGGAGACAGGAACCCTGAACCACCTTCTGTCTAAACATCAGCACATTGACCCAACACACACACACGCATTCAGGGCGTTTATGCACACATACTGTTATGATAAGGCCTGTCTTCCTCTGTTCCCTCCTTTCTCAGGCCCTGCAGGCCAACCTGGCTTAACTGATTGTTCTGTCACCAGGTTCCTGGAAGTTCAGCCACTGAAGCAGCTGGAGATGATAAAGCAGTCAGGCCATTTCAGCCGAGGTGCAATGGTGAAGCTGGGATGGGACTCATTCAGTTCAATTTATACTCTGTTTCCTTCTGACTTTATGGCACTTTTACTTTCATGGCCCTGGAAAAGCATCATTGTCAAAATACACATTATAGCATTAAGCCTGCGGAGAAGGCACTTTACGACCCTCTCCACTGTGAGAGCATAAACGAAGAGGGGTGTGACATAACTCCTATTTATCTGTTGGCGACTGGCTCCCACCGTACAGCTGAAAAGATCTTGCTGCTTCCATTAAAAAGCTTTCTCTTCCTGAAGACTGTAATTAGCTAAATGCTCTTAAACTTCACTATGGAAACAGCTGGGTATATTTCCAGGTGATGGTTCAATGCTTTACTCATAGGGATCTTTGCCTTTCTGGATGTTAATTGCAATCTGGGAAAAAAAACAGAAAAAACAGCTAGTAAATAAGAAAGTTGGAGATGCATTCAGGGGGCAGTTGGTAGCAAGAGCACATGCTGAGGGTAAAGGGGAGTGGCTGTGAGGGCCAGTTCCTGACCTGTGGCCAGCCCACCTGGACAGGATGGACATTGGGGAAGTTAACTGGCTCTAAGCTAAGCCCAGATGCCAGAGGCCAAGACCACATTAAGACTTTGATAGAATAAAAGTTTATGATGCATTAATCCTCATAGGCAAGTTAAAAGAATTTACTTTCCAAAATGATATTAAATTTATATACAGGTTGAATTAAAATAGTTTTTTCTGCAAAATTATGGGTAAGTTTATTAAAACTGAACAGTTACCCCTTTTCTGGTAGAGGCACTGCTCCTCCTTTGCCCTAAGCATATGCTTGGACAATCTTTTAGGTAACAGCATTGAGTTGGACCCTGTGTACAGTTGCCTTGGTAATAAGTAACTGACTAGAGTAAGGAAAGCCATCAAGAGCTAAATCTCATAATGGATAAGCTGAACAGAATGATGTGCTTTGCTCTAGGTAGGGAGCCGGTATTTTCTTGTGAAACCTCAGTCAAGGGTCAACAGTTGGGACACACTTTAGTCCTAGAGACACTGCCCAAATGTCACACTTGCCAGGCCTTCCCTGACAATCCTTCACAAGAACTTCTCCCTTCCAATTGATCTCTATCTCTCTACCATAATTCATTTTCCTTTATGGCACTTATCAAAACATAATATTATAATGCACAGTATTTGTTTCAGTATCTCTCTTCATTTACTGTATGAGAGTCTATGCTAGTCTAAATAAAGTCCAACCAAAGATACCCATTCCTAAATTCTTGGCACTTATATATGGGTTATCTTACATAGAAAAGGACTTTACAGTACATTAAGGGTTTTGAGATGGGGGTATTATCTTACATTATCTGGGTGGACATAATGTAATCACAAGAGTTCTTGTAAGAGGGGGCAAGAGATTAGTCAATAGAAGATGATGCAATAATAGAAGCAGAGGATTAAAAACACACACACACACACACACACACACACATGGGGTGGGAACATGAACCAAGGAATGTAGGTGGCCTCTAGAAGCTGGAAGAAGCCAGGATTAGATGGTCTTAAAGTTTCCGAAAGAAACCAGTGCTCCCAAGTTTGTGATTTACGGTAAGCCCTGTAAGGCTCATTTAGGCCTCAGAACTGGAAGATAATAAGATCATATTGTTGTAAGTTAGTGGTGATTTCTTAAAGCAGTAACAGGAATTTAATACAGGGTCTACACTACATTCCCAGATTCTAGACTAACGCTTGGCTCAGAGTAGTAAATAAATTCATACTATTAAAATAAGGAATGAATGAATTCATTCATTCATTCTTCACATACAATATGAAACTAAGATTTTTGAAGGCAGGATCGAGGCTATATCCAGTTTTGTTTCTCCCCAACTCTTGAAAATTTACACAAAGTACTCATTCATGAAAAATCTAAGATGTTCAAATAGTATTTCCAACTGCATTCAGGCATTAATTTATAGAGCACCTATTTTGTACCAGACACACTAATAAACATTAAGAATACAAGACCAGGGGAAGCTGGGATGGCTCAGCGGGTTAAGCGCTCACTTTGAAGCCCTGGGGACCGAGGATCGAATCCTGGCCCCGGCCCATGTGGACCCACATGCTGAACTGGGGAGTGTCCCCAGTTCAGTTCTTGCTGGGAGCTATGTGGGAGGCTCCCGGCCCAATTCCTGCCCTGCGTAGCCCTGTGCCCACCTGTGGAGTGAAACTATATGGAAAACTAATGCTGTCAACTATGGAGACTGCTCTGGGTCCTCCCCCTTCTCTCTGTCTCTCTCGGTCTCTGTTTCTCTCTGTCAAAAATCAATAAAATAAATCTTAAAAAAAAAGAATACAAGACCATAAATATCTGACCTTGTTATTCATTTGCTCATAGCTCAGTCAGGTAGGGAGAAATAAAAACCAGCACTCTGCTTCAAGAAGTGGGAGCTAACTTTGTGAACACCTATTATGTGATAGGCACAGTGATGGTAGACTTTTCAATAGTTTTTAAGAGCATGGGCTTTGAAGGCAAACAGATCTGAGTTTAAATTTCAGTCTAATGCCTCTTACTTTTTCTCCCTGAACTTCTGATGCCCCACTATAAACCTGGGAAAACAGTATCTATCTCACAGGGTTAATGAGAGAGTTAAATAAGCTAATAATATTCATAAAAATAAATAATATGATGGTTAATTTTGGGGGTCAAATTTTCTGAGCCATGGTGCCATATTTGGTCAAACATTTTTCTGGATATTTTTGTGAAATTATTTTTGGATAAAATTTACACTTAAACTGGTAGACTTTCAGTAAAGCAGATTGTCCCCCAAGCAGATTGGGCCTTATATAATCAGTTGAAGGCCCAAATAAAATAAATTGCTGACCTCCCTTAACCAAGAAGAAATTCTGTCAGCTGGTGGCTTTCACTTCAACTGCAACATCAGCTCCTTCCTGCAGCTCCATTCTGCCAGCCCACTTTTCAGATTTTGGATTTGCCAGCCCCATAATTGCAGACAAATATCTTTACCCCCCCCCACACACACACACACACAATTGATTTTCTTGCTCTGGAGAACCCCAACTATTGCAAACACATTGTATAATGCCTAGTCATATTGTAAGTGCTCAATGCATTTTATCTCATTCAATGACTACCCACAATATTTTTTAATATAATATCTCCATTACAGAGAAGAGGAAATGAGGATTGAAGAAATTAAACACCTTGCTTTATACAAATAATACACTATAGAGGCATGATTCATCTGTCACCTCAGCTTGGACTCTTCACCGACAGTGTTGTCTCCACTCTGCTTTAAAAACTTACCAGGCAACATGTTAAGAGAATTCCAGATTTTTTTAAAAAGATATAGACTAAGAGTCAGCAGATTTTAATATCATCACAAGCACATACAAATGCTCAATCAATATATCATGTTTTATTCCATTGGATTGCATTACACCACCTGGGCTCTTTAAAACTGCTAAGCTGAGCATCAGACAGATGCCATATATTAAGTATGCTCTGAGCAGCATTGCCCTCTTTTACCCCAGCATTTTAATTCTCTTTATAATCTATTTGTATCCTACTTTCATCACACAGCTATTCACAACATTCTACAAACTCCCTTTGATCACATTAGATATATAGATTGACTGTGCTAGTCCATCCTCCCCCTACCCCAAATGAATAGTCGTAAGTAAATATCTAGTCCTTGTTTTTAAAGAAACTACTGATAAATAACTTAGGAATATATTTATGAATTATTAATATTTATGTTAACACTGTTAATGACAAACTAATACTTGGGAGGATCCAAACATTCTTAGATGTAGTAACTTCTGCCTCCAGTGAAGATAGAATAACTGGGACTATATGTACCCTCCCACTGGAAACAACGAAAATTTAGGCATTATATGTGAAATCATGGACAAAACATTAGGCATTGGGGAAGAAAGAACACCAATCTTTGATATAGAGGAAATAAACAAGGTGAATTTAAAACTGCCACAACATGCTTTCTTTCCCAATGCAAGGAAGGGAAACACAAATTCTCCCTGAGGAAACTGAACTAAGAGTCTAGGAAGGTAGCTAAACTACACAAAACAGAGCTCTGAAGAGGATGTAAAGGAGAGAGCTGCACAGTGACAGAACTCTGGAGGTCATCAGAGAGTCACCCCTGAGTATTTAGCTAATTACTGATTAAGGCATTCACAGAGTAACTACTTAAGAACAGAAAGAAAAAAAAAGAAAAAAAAAAAGATTCTAAACAGTTACAGGTAACAGTGTGGGGCTTCCCAAGACTGAGAACTGTTCTGTCCCCATCTGCCAGACTGGAAAGACTCAAGAACAATGGGCATTTCATAGAGTATGCAAGTGGAATTTATTGTGTGGGGGGGAATAACTAGTCCCAGATCAGCATTGCTCTGGTCTTGCCTAACCTTAAAAGCAAGTCCTGAAAGGATGAAACCATTTCCAAGTTACTTAATTAGATGCCAGAAAAAAATATAAATACAAAAAATATCCAGCATCCAAAAATATAAAATTTGTAAGACTGGTGTCAAATCAAATATTAGTAGACATCTAAGAAAGCAGAAAAAATACAACACACAAAAGACATAAATCAATTGAAACTGATGATGAATTGACACAGATATTAGATTTAATAGAAGTGGACATTATAGTTATGTGTTTTCCAAATGTTGAAAAATTAAGTAGAAACATGGAAGACATTTTTAAACACACACACACATTAACTAAAAAAGATAAAATCTATAAATTTTGAGATAAAAGTACACTGAGTGGGATTAACAGCTGATTATACATTACAAAAGAAAAGTAAACTTGAAAACATAATATTAAGCACTACTCAAAATAAAACATATTATTTAAAAAAATAAAAAGACCATTAGTAAGCTGTGGAATATATCAGAGGACTAATATACATGTAATTAGAGTCCCCAGAGGGAGCAGCATAATATCTATTTCAAAAAATAACAAAAAAAATGTCATAATTTTATGAAAACTACAAACTCAGAAATCTAAGAAGCTCAATAAAGTACAATCATAAGAAACATGAAGAACTACACCAAGGCACATTATCACTTTATAGTCAAACTGCTCAAATCAGTGATAAAGAAAATTCTAAAAGACAGAGGAAAAAAAATGTTATGAGCACAGAAACAAACAAAAACAAATTTAAGGTGTCAGACTTCCTTTTTTAAACAATGCATTGAGAAGACACCTAAGAAATATTTTTAAAGTACTGAAGAGGAAAAAAGAAAAGTAAATTTAGATTTTCTTTTTTATTGTTTTTGACAGAGAGAGAGAGAGAGAAGGGGGAGGGCCCAGAACAGTCTCCATAGTTGCACATTATTGGTTTTTCTACATAGTTTCATTCCACAGGTGGGCAAGAGGCTGCACAGGGCAGGAACTGGGCCGGGGTCTTCACCCCAGTGAGAACCGAACTGGGGGCACTTCCCAGTTCAGCATATGGGTCCGCTCAGGCTGGAGCTGGGATTCGATTCTCAGTCCCTGGGGCTGCAAAGTGAGTGCTTAACCCACTGAGCCATGTCAGCTTCCCCAATTTAAACTTTCATACACAGTAAAAATTATCTTTTAGGGGATACCGGGACGGCTTCACTGGTTGGAGGTTTGCTTTGCAGCCCCAGAGTTCAAGGATTGAATCCCAGCCCCAGCCCATGAGGACCCATATGCTGAACTGGGGTGTGCCCCCAGTGTAGTTCTTGTTGGGGGCCATGTGGAAGGCCCAGCCCTGGTTGCTGCACTGCGCAGCCCCTCACCCACCTGTGGAATGAAATTATATCAAAAACTAATGACCTACAACTATGGAGACTGCTCTGGGTCCTCCCCTTGCTTTCTGTCTCTCTCCTTCTCTCTCTATCAAAAAAAAAAAATTATCTTTTAAAAGTGAAGGCAAAATAGGCTTTTTCTGACATTCAAAATCTGAAAGACTTAAGAGATCCAATGGCAGAGTAGATAAATGCTGTGTGTGCCTTTTCCTATGACCACATTACAATTACAACTAAATTATAGAACAATCAACTCGGAGAACCATCTGAAGTCTAGCTGAACAGAAATTTGATAACTAAGTATATAAAGAAGCCATCCTGAGTCTGGCAGGAGGAGCAGAGACACGGAATGGGCTGGCCCCACAACTGTAGATGGTGATTGAGAATTGGCAGGAATATCTCAGCCATGAAAGTCCTCCCCAGAGGAGCAAGGGACCTCAGGCCTATACCAGGGTCCCAGCCCAAAGTACCAGTGCCAGAAATAGAAGACCCCACAATATCTATATACTAGAAATGAACAATTAAAAATTCAAATTTAAAATTATAACTTAAAAATGCATCCAAATATGAAATACTTAGAGCTAAGTCTAATAAATGATGTAAAAGACATTATAGTGAAAACTAAACACTGCTGATGGATATTAAAAAACTAAATAAACCAAGTTATGTTATATTCTTGGGTCAGGAGACTCAATATTGTTGGATGTTAATTCTCCCTCAATTAATTAATAAATTAAATGTCATTCTATTAAAATAGTAGTAACTAAATGTAAATTAATAAGCTGAATCAAAATTGTATGTGAAAATTCAAAGGATCTAGAAAAGTCATACCAATTTTAAAGTAGGAGAAATAATACTACCTAATTTCAAGACATACTCTAAAGCTATAACAAGGAAGACTGTAAAGTATTAATTTAGAGATAGACATTTACATGAATGAAATAGAACAGTGAGTCTAGAAATAGGCCAACATATATGGAAAACTGATTCATGACCTTAGTATTGGAGAATATTTCTTAGAGGCAACACCAAAATCACGATCCAGATAAGAACTGTACAAAAAAGAAGTAACATAGTAGGACTGAGATTGCTCTCCTTGAAAGGCCTGCTCAAAAGGTTGGTCCTTTGTGAGTACCTGGGAACTTGGACTTCAGGAAACCCAATGTTCTCAACTGATAAGAGTAGTCCACTGAGCAGAAGCTGTCTGTGAACAATATGGCTTATGCTCTCCTTCCAAGAGTCTGAAATTTTTGGTACATGCTAGGAAGAAGATGCCTACATTGCCAGCTCTCCTAAAAAAAACTTTGGCACTGAGTCTCTAATAAGCTTCCCTAGTTAAAAACAAAACAACAACAACAACAAAAGCAAAACAAAACACTTTGTGTTATCACAATTAGATGCTGGAGAAATTAAGCGCATCCTGTGTGACGCTTGGAAGCTACACTTAGTTTTCTTAAGACTACATTACCGGTATATATGGCTCTTCCTTCACTAATCTTGCTTTGTGTTATTTTGCTGTTATAAGTTTTAGTCATCAGTGTATCACATGTTGTGTCCTATGAGTTCTCTTAGCAAATCACCTAAACTGGGAGTGGTTCAGTGAATCTCTTACATATGAATAAATTGGCAAATTAGACTTGAATAGAATTGAAAACTTCTACTCTCAAAGATACTTTAAACACAAGCCATAGACTGAGTAAAAATATGTACAAAGCTTCCATCTTCAAATAAACAAACAATCAAACAAACAAATAAACAAACATACATTCTTATGTAGAACATAAGAAGACCTCTCGGGGAAGCCGGGATGGCTCAATGGGTTAAGCGCTCACTTTGAAGCGCGGGGACTAGGGATCGAATCCTGGCCCTGGCCCGTGCGGACCCATATGCTGAACTGGGAGCTCCCCCAACTCAGTTCTCCCTCTGTCTGTCTCTGTCTCTCTCTCTCTCACTCTGTCAAAAATAAATAAATAAATAAGTATTAAAAAAAAAAGAAAGAAATAAAGTCTTTCCTTTAAAAAACACACACAAGGAGACCTCTCAAAAATCAATTATAAATAAAAAAATCAAATTAATAATTAGTAAAAGATTTGAATAAATATTTCACCAAAAAGATATGTAAATAAGCACATGAAAATATGCTAAACATTATTAATGATTATTATTAAGGGAATGCAAATTTTTACCAAATAAGATATCACTACACACATATTAGAAATGCAAAAACAAACTGGTCATTTGCTGTTGGATATCATAGGGAAGGTCTGGAACTCTCATACACTGCTGCAAAGAGTATGAAACAGTATAACTACTTTGAATAAATGTTTATTACTTTCTTAAAGAGATAAACATACACCTACTACATCATCTACTCCTATGTATTTACCCCAAACAAATAAATGCATATATTTATGTAAATGCTTGTGTACAAATGTTCATGGAAGTCTTTTTCAGTACTGAAAACTGGAAGGAATCCAAATACCTACAAACTGGAAGCATCAGTCTGTCAACAAGTGAATGAAGAAACAAACTTCTATATTCATACAATGGAATACTACTCAGCAATAAAATGGAATAAACTATTGGTGCATATTACAACATGGATTTATCTCAAAATAAGTATGCCGAGTGAAAGAGCACAGACCAATGGGGAAAAAAATACATACAGTATGGCTTCAATTATATGCAGTCTAGGAAATACAAACTAACGTATGATGACAGATAGTAAGTATATCAGTGGTTGCCTGAGGTAATGGCAAGAGGAGCAGGAGGAAAGAATGACAAAAGTAGCAAGTGAAACTTTAATAATTATCTTGATTGTGGTCATTGTTTCATATATATATATATATATATATATATATATATATATATATATAATATGTGCATATATATACACACATCAAAACATCAATTGTTCACTTTAAATATATACAATGTATTGATGTCAATTGTACCTCAGCAAAGCTATTTTTAATGAACCACAAATACATACACAATATAATTACACTGACCATAAGATAATTACATTTTTATATAAAATTTAACTCAGTATTCATTGCAGGTGACAGTCTCATAATAGGATAAAAGCACTGAAACAGCATTGTCCAACCCTTTGGCGTCCCTGGGCCACATTGGAAAAAGAATTGTCTTGGGCCACACATGAAATATACCAACACTAATGATAGCTGGTAAGCTTTTAAAAAGCTGGCAAAAAACTCATAATGTTTTAAAAATTTGTTCTTGGCCACATTCAGAGTCATTCTGGGCCACAGTTTGGATATGCCTGCTCTAAAACATTATTCTCTTCATTCCATAGAATGTTTTTCTGTAACTGCAAGTATAATCACATTGAAAATGTCAAAGTCTAAATTTGAACTTCTTCACAAACATGAGGTTCCTGCTCAAATGAATTTCCTAGCCAGCCACACAACCCCATCTCCACCTGTTTACAATATATAGTAAACATGAGCTCCATCCCAGGTCCATAGCCCCATTCCTTACCCATGCTTCAATGTCCTCTCAAGACCATGCACAAAAGATCCACACTTACTGAATTTCTGCTTGATTGAAGCTCCATGTGAGACACAATGAAGCATTCCAAACCGACTTCTACAAAATCTGTCCTCTAGTTTGAAATATAAAGAACAAAACATAGCAAATGCAACAATAACAACAACAAAAAGTACAAATGATGAAGATGTATACTGTAGAAATCTCTAGCAGGTAACATTTGATACAATTATTGATGCCCCTGATGACATTCTGAGGTGATGAATGACCCTTTTGCCCGCTAAACAGTAAAAGTCTCCAAAGAAAATAATAAAATTCAAGGGGTGGAAGGATGGGAAGTGGGAATACCAGAAGGGCCTAAATGACAATGAACATAAAGAAAAAGCCAACACTGAGAGGGATATAAAAATAGTAAGACTAGCTTCTCTTGCCTTTTCAAGGAGATTTTTGGAGCACCATTCTTGCTAACATTTTCTGCAATAAAATAATACTACTTTTTCTTCAGAAAACACATCCAAAATCTGAAATTAAAAATATATCAAGCACGTGATCGTACCATGGAGCAAGATCTGCTGGGGGGATGGAATAGCTGGCATACTGAGAGGCCTGTAACTCCCGGAGTACTGAAGCACAATTTTTGCTATAGTCTGCCCTCCCTTCAAAGGAACTTGGAAAGAAAAAAAGCATAAATTGGCTCTAATCTTCCAGAAAAGGACATTTTTCATGAACTTCCAACATAATGGAAAGCTAAGTGTTTTTCAGTTACTGAATCTACCTTTTTCAGTTTAGTTTTATTAATAAAGATCCCACTCCTACCCCTACAAACTTTTTCAAAAGCAAACCCTTCGTTCTTAGACAAAGAAGCCCTAGGTTGAATGAGGTTCCCTTACATCTGAAACAAAGGCACATTCCAGAGAGGGCTTTACTCGATTATCATGGACCCATTTATTGATTATCTATATGAGATAACTTGGCAAGGAACGTTTCTGTGTGCCTCTCAGACTATGCTTGCTTCCCAACCTTTTCCCCATTCCTGTTCCTGAGTGATTGCCACCTTCAAACCCACCCCACCCCTATCTTCTAGAAACAGTTAGGATCTTATACAGAAGAGATTTAAAGATACATTAATTGCCTATAATAAAAGCTAGAAATGATCTAAAATACCTACCTAGAAGAAAATAGTTGAATATGTTATGGTACATATGGTACACCCATACTATGGACTATAAGACAACTATTAAAATAATGAAGTAGATGCGCAAGGGCTGTCAAAAAAAAAAAAATCCAGCCATAAATGCCTCCATTTTTATATTACATGGCTGGATACTTTCTGGACAGTCCTTGTATATATGTATGTATTGGCTTAAGGAGTTGTCTATAACATATTGTTAAGTAATAATGCAAAACTACTTACCAAAATGCATAGGCACATAGCAATATCTTTACAAGTTTATGAGAAACTTCTGAGAATAAAGAAAGCATACCTGGGTGGAATAAAATGAGTACACAAGAATTATGTTTTTACTTTATATAATTTTGAAGTGTTGGAGTTATGATTATTTCTACTTTTTTTCCTTAACGTTTTTCAAATAAAAATTATAAAAAATCAATAAGTAAAATAATAGAATATGTTTCTATATTTTCTCTATTACATTATTATTGGACTAACCTAGTAAGTATACCATATGCACAGAAAGCCTATGAATCGTGATTACTATTTTGTCTCCAGAATAGTATCTGGAATATTGACAATATTCAATAAATATTTCTAGAATTGATCAGTTAATTGAATAGGTTCAGCTCCATCACACTCTGATCTGATATCCTTGGTCTAATTAGACTCTGCCTTGTTCCCACGACCAAGCACCACCTGGCACTCTGTCATACTAATTGTGTCTACACCTTGTTCCCTTGCATTTAACATCTTTGTCTTCATGTTTTTTCTTGATGACCAGATCCCCAAAGCATTGATCTTGCTCTTGTTGTCCTCCTATTAGGGGACAAAGTCCTTCTTGATCCTAACTGAACAACAGAAACATTACTACCTAATGAAGACTCTTTGTTGTGTTCTACTTTCTATTTGCATTCAAATACAGTCAACCCTGAGTTTATTATTTGTTTGTCTGGGTTGCCCTGAAATTCTTAGATCACTTTAATGCTGGTTCTTAGACTATTTCTTTCCCTTTGGATATCCTCATCTGTTAGTTAGATTGAGCACCTTCTCAGGTTCCAAATATATATAGGTCTGTTTTCAGAGGTTTCCCAACAAGGGTCAGGTCTGGTTCCAAATTCTGATACCTCCCAGTCTATCCCAACTGTAGGCTATCTGTAGCTGGACTGATAAATAGTACTTATAAGATGCTTTACAAATAGCCAGAAATATCAGCTTCTCCAGTTTATTTTTACATAGTGCAAGCACTATACATTTTTCTAAAATTGTTTGTCTCCCCTCCCTTTTTTTTTATTTACATGAAATGAAAACACATCACTACATAATAGTCTACAAGGACCTGCCTCCCTTCTGGTCCTGCTCTGTGACTCCTCATTCTCAAAAGGTCATGTTTTCCTTTGAGTCTCTATTCATAAATAGAAATCTGTGAGACTGTACCTTAGGTTCTTCTAGTCACCCAAGAGACTCTATAGAGTCAACAAATTTGCCCAAGGCCTTTGTAACCTACATAACCATGACAATAAAAGTGCACTGTTAAAAAGGTTCTGACCTTAGTAGAGATTCCGAATATGTTGTCCAAGATTAAAGAGCCAAGTATAGAATCAAGAGAAGTCATGTGAGTATGTCTCATACTGATAGTTGTTAATATCCTGCCCTAAACTATTCTATTAAATTCTATATTTATCACAAGGCAGCTGTTATTTACGAGAAGGTTTATATAGAACAAAATCAAGCCACAGTATCATTAAACATAGCTAGGTAAAAGTAAGTGAGGGGTTATGTTATAAGTAAGAAAGGGACCCAGGAACACTTGAATCTTGATATCAGCCCACTCTCTTTAAGATTCTTGAGAGAAATTCATGATCAAAGAAAAACACATGGAATATTTGATATTTGTTGGTCTTAGGTCCTCAACCATAATGACCTGGGTTGTTTTACATGGCCCATGGAAAGGAGAGGACACTTTCTGTCTAGGCTAAAACATCCTACAGAAGAAAGTCTTGTTCCATCTACTTCTCCGCTAAAGACCATGCCAGAGTAACTGGGCTCACTACTAGAACCAGGGAAAACATGGGCCAAGAAGAAGCAAAGTATTCAACAAAGACCCAGAGAATTTGCTGCAAGCCTCAGTAACTGTTTGTTTGTTTTTTTCTCAAATAACATATTAATTAGTTATTTTGAGGAAAAATAAAAAGATCATTTAGAATTAGCCAGCAAAGAGAAAAATGACTGGGCTTTCTCTTAGAGAAACAGCAACTAAAAGGCTGCTTTCTCACAACTATTGGAAAGAAGAGTGTCCAAAAGTCCACCTCAAGAGATCACATGAATCGTCACTTTCTTTGAAAGAAAGCTCCACCATGGGGACTATAGGCCAATTCAATGTCCTAAAATATGACCAATCCAAAAAAGCAGGCCTTAAGGGTGGTATGAGGTGGGTGATAATAGCTATGAGCATCCTTTGGCCCAAAGTATGCTTTATTTCATTTCCAGAGATTCCTACCCATGACTAGTCAAATGACAAAAGTTATGCCCCACAACATGAGACTTTGCTGCCATATCAATCAAGATTACAGACTTTGTATCTGTTCAATTCATCACTAGTACACAGAATGTATATAGTCTCAGTATTGGGCTAGTTCTGCTAAAGTAACCAAATGCAAACATTGTGTCTGTGCTTCAAATAATATATTTCATATTTTCTTTCCCTTTAACAGCAGATACCTAATCACATGATCAAATTTCATTCACCAAGAAGGTTCCTTGATCATGAGCAATCATATTGCAATATATTCAAGGTCACACATGATTTAACCTTTAGTAAATTATGAGATGTAAGAACTCTAAGAAAAGTTTAGATTTTTATTTATTTTTTTTTAAGTTTTATTATTTTTTTTATTAATTTTTTGACAGAGAGAGAGAGATACAGAGACAGAGACTGAGAGAGAACTGAACTGGGGGAACTCCCCAGTTCAGCATATGGGTCCACACGGGCCGGGGCCGGGATTCGATCCTCGGTCCCCTATGCTGCAAAGTGAGCACTTAACCCACTGAGCCATCCCGGCTTCCCCAGATTTTATTTTAAATAAGAAAAAAATGCTGCAATTAGAAGTGTTTTAAAAATGATAGTTATGCCAAAAAGCAAAATTGTCTTGCTAAGATATATTTTTAAGGTATAACACTACCTCAAATCAAAGTGTCATCCAGTAAAGACCATTCAAAACCAAGGAACATTCCAGTGCCTTAGAAAGTGTCCCTAGCCATGCCTGCCAGTAAGCACCAATAATCTACAGCTGGCCTACTCATTCATACCAGTGCTCAAACCAATCCTACCAAATGCTTGCCAGTGGTTTGGGAAATACTTTCCATTCATAGGAAAACTCTGGTGTAATACAATTGTCCTGAGTCAGGCATCAAATGACCTTGTGAATGTTCTGGATGACTTAACACTGGCTAAGCTACAGCCTTCATGCTTTCCTCCCAAGTTTCATCCCATATGACTGAGCTGAATGAGCCTATTACGCTATTTGTTTCAGTTGTTCAGCCACACTGGTCTTCTTTTAGTTCCTCCAAGAAGACCCTCAAGAGTCTTCTTTCTATACACTGTCGTCTGTCTGTTCCATCTTGGTGCTCAACAAAAACAATAAACACCTCCTTGAACACCTTTCCTCAGTCCCCAGGCCACCTTGATTCCTGCTGTCACATGTTCTCAAAGGCACTTCTCTTCGTTGCAATTATATAACTTACATTCACTGTCTAACTTTTCCACCAGCCCACACACTCTAAAAACCAGGGAACATCCTTATCTTGGTTATCTCTTTATCCAAGGCTCCAAGTGGACTCCCAAGCACATGGTATCTGCTTCATCATTTTTGAATAAATAAATACATTTATTATTAATGAGGAAAATATAGCTCAGTAGAAAATAACATCATCATAGCAAGGAGGGTGTAAGAACTTGTTTTCAACTTCTGAAAACCTGCACCACAGCTGGGCAAAGATTTAGTAATTCTTAAGTCAGAAATAAAAAAATTCTATCAGTTTGAAATAATTCTTCAGTCTGATTATCTCTGTGAAATTTCTGCTTTGGTATCTAGCGAGGCTTTATCAGGACGATTTAAATCCATAAATATGTACTATAGTATAAGAAGCAGTGAATGTAAAAGGGGGAAAAATCAGCTCTTATTGGTAATGTGACTTTAAAATAGCCATCTGATGTCTCCAAATTCAGTTACTCACCTATCAAAAGATAATAATGCCTAAGGCAGCATATATAAAAAAAAATTTCATATTACAGAAGTCAGGGCACATGTAAGAAAATGTTCTAATGCTGGAAACACACCAGAATTTCAAATGGAAAAATACAGAATTTCAGGATTAGAGAGCCCTAATAAATTTTTCTTGCAATCCAATGAAGAATTAGCCAAGCCATAGTCTGTGAACATGTTGCCTGGGAGTATTCTGGCAACCTTGCCCTCGAGACAGAATTAACACTCCTGCCAAAAAAGAGGCTGCTTGCTGATTTTATTTAAATTGATTCTGTTCCATCAGATTGTCTCATGATAAAAATATTTCCCATATTCTCCATAAATTGTAAATGAAGTTCAATAATGTATACAAGCCATTGAAGCACAGACACAAACTAAATAAATGTATCTAGGCTTATAAGTGGGGATGGTCTCACATGTGTAATTCAACCACTGCCTTCTGAGAGGCTAAGCTGATACATTTTAGTATTAAGGAAAAATGGCCCCATTAGGAAAACCTAAGAAGGCAGTTACACTGCATAGAAATGACCCAACCCTGGTATAATCAAGGGCATTTTACTACCAACAGAAACCCTAATAGCAACACCTCATCCCAGGTTATGCCGTGCTGCTACAATAAAATGGGAGCTCAAGGTTCAACATTTTTATAGCTTGTTTACTTTGAGTATAACGTTCATTAATCTTTCTGAGATTTTGTAATGGTCATAAGCATGCATAAAAAGAAACACATGTTACCAGAGGGAAAAGGGAAGGCCTGGAAACGGAGGTGGGAGGGGGTCAAATATATGGTGAAGGAAGAAAAATTGACTCTGGAGGCATTATAGAAATGTACACTTAAAACCTATGTAATTTTACTAGCCAATGTCACCCAATAAATTTAATTTTTAAAAAGAATTAAAAAAGAAAAGACACATCTAAAGCACAACTAGAAGGAGTTCCAATTTGCAGAAATCCCTGCTGTGGACCAAAGGCAACAAGCACTGGAGGAGAAGCACAGACAAAGCCTGGGGGCTGTGATGTGGTGAAACTGGCTCAGAAAGGGGCTGCTTTCTATCAGGGCCTAAGAGGGACTAAGAGATGCTTTGGCAGGAGCAAAGCATCTGGAATTAGCCAACATGGGTCACTCTAGATCTATGCTGGTCCACAGGGCTGATTTTCTATTGGTAACAACTCCTTCAAGAATCCTGAGGAAAATAAGCTGGCAATGGAAATCCAGAGTATGCTGACTGTGAGCTATTCTTTAAGGTAGTGAGTGGGATCTGAACCAAGAGTCCTGTGGATTCCCCTCATCAAAGTATCCTGTGACAAGTTGTTCCTGACTTCAGGCTCTCAATATCTGTTTATTGCTTCTGATATTTTTTGCCTCCCTAATGGAATCAATCAGCAGAGAAACACAAAGCCCACTTGAATCTTCCTTTGAAGACATTGAAGTTCAAGTTAAACATAAATGATATAGCTATTACCAAATACACAGAATGAATGCAAACGGTTTTGCATTTATGAATGTATGAGCTAGCCCAAGACCTCCAGAGAAATTTACTTTGCTGTCTGTACATTTGATTAGAAATAAACATCAGGGGAAGACACTATTTATTTTCAAAAGCAAATCTTCTAATAATTATGAGAACAAAAATGTCAATTTTGAAAAATGGAAACTTTGTGTAAGTCCTATGGGGTTCCCAGTGCTTTGCATATAGTTTCAGAAGGGGGACCTTTATTGATATTCTGCAGACATCCCAGCAAAATTTATCAAGGGCCTTCAACATTCTCCAAATCCTCCTAATGAATCCCTAGGCAAAAGAGAACAGTTATATGATACTCCCAGAACAGGTTTCAGAGTAAAACATTGACTGACTCTGTGAAAATAAAAATAAATTCTAATATTTTCACTTGCTATAAACACTTCTTATTTTTCTTTGCTTCCAAGAAAGATTCATCCTAGATTAGGTGACAAGATTTTGAGATTCTTGTAAGAAGATACTTCAGCCTGACTGATGCTTCAACCATAAGATAGCATATAAGTATGAAATGGCACAATTGTAAGAGGGCTTTGGGTTTTCTTCTGAATTGAACACAGAGGTTTGTTTTGCTATGAGGGCTCTGAGCCCCCATGTAAGGCATAAAAAGCAGGCAACAAAAACAGGTTATAGGTAGGAAAAGGCTGCAAACCTGAGCACCTCTAACTCCTTCATTCCATTTCACTAACAGACATCAATAAAAAGAATTGTCCTCTTCATATCTTTGTTTTAATAGCCTCCATATCATTTATCCTATATGTACTTTTAATATTGTCCAAATTGGGTCCATAACTTCCCCAACATGAAAATGTTCTCAGTGAGGAGAAAAAAAAAGAAAGAAAAATAGGATATCAAATAGACCTAACAGACATATACTAAACATTCTACCCAAAGCAACAGAATATATGAGGGTTGCACCAGAAGTATCCAGCCATGTAACCATTTTCATTATATTGACAATAGCTGGATTTTTTTTCCAGACAGCCCTCGTACATTCTTCTCAAGCACCCAGAAAAGTCTCATTGAAGATTACACATTATCTCACCAAACAGGTCCTAATAAATATAATAAGATTGAAATTATACTAAATATTTTGTCTGACCACATGAGATAAAACTAGAAATCAGTAACAAAAGGAAAACTCAAAAATGCATAAATATATGGAAAATAAATAGCACACTCTTGAAAAGCAATGGATTAAAATAGAAATCAGATGGGAAATTAGAAAATATCCTCACAAAAGTTAACAACAAAAACACAACATACATACCAAAATTTATGTGGTATAGCAAAAATAATACTAAGAGGTAAGTTTATAGTGCTAAACACCTACATTAAAAATTGAAATAGTTCAACAATCCCACTTTTCACCTTAAGAAACTAGAAAAATAAAAAAAGAACAAATTACACCCGAAGTTCTCAGAGTAAAGAAAATAATAATGATTAGAACAGAAATAAATGGAATAGACAATACAAAAACAATAGAAATTTAAAAACAAAAAACAACTAAAAATTGGAGGATGTCAGGATACCTCAACAGGCTGAGTGCTTGCCTTGCAACTGCAAGGTCTAGAGACCAAATACAGGCCCAGCCCATTCAAACCCGTACACTGAACTGTGGCATAACTAGTAATTGCTAGTATGGAAGCAAAGGTTCTCATCTCCCATGCATGAAGTCCATGGTTCGGTTCCACTCCATGAGACTCCACATCCACTTGTGTGGAATGAAACTACATCAAAACTAATGATGTACAACTATGTAGACTGCTCTGGGCCCTCCCCACTTTTGTCTATCTCTTTCTCTCTCTCACCTTCTCTTAATAAAATAAAATAAATCTTTATTTTAAAAAAAAAACCTAAGAATTGATTTTTGAAAACATCAACCAAATTGATAAACTAAGAAAAAAAAAAGAGAGAAGTCTCAAATAAATGACATAAGAAATTGAAAATAAGTACATAGAATCATAAGAGACCTGCAAAAAAAGTGGACAACCAACAAGAAATGAATAAATTTCTAAAAACCTACAACCTTCCAACACTGAGTGATAAAGAAATAGAATATCTGAATAGACCACAAATAAGTAAGGAGACTATGCCAGTAATTAAAAACCTCCCAAAAAAGAAAAGTCCAGGACCAGATGGCTTTACAGGCAATTCAACCAAACATTTTAAAAATAACTAATACCAATCCTTCTCAAACTCTTCCAAAATATTAAACAGGAGGAAACATTTCCAAACTCATTTTATGAGGCCAGAATTATCCTAATACCAAAGCCAGAAAAATAAATTTTATTTTTAAGTCAAAGAAAAAAAAAAATTGCAGACCAATATCCCTGATACATATAGAGGCAAAATCTTTAGCAAAACACTAGCAAATCACATCCAACCACATATTAAGAGAACCATGACCAAGTAGAATTTATCCCTAGGATACAAGAATGGTTTAACATATAAAAATGAATCAAAGTG
This sequence comes from Craseonycteris thonglongyai, assembly GCA_004027555.1. NCBI lineage: Eukaryota > Metazoa > Chordata > Mammalia > Chiroptera > Craseonycteridae > Craseonycteris > Craseonycteris thonglongyai. Next base: position 11,503 of record PVKE010010529.1, on the reverse strand, counting down.
ATCCACCACACTAACAGAACAAAGGAAGAAAACATATGATCATCTCAATAGATACAGAGAAAACAATTGACAGAATTTAACACTTTTTTATAGCAAAAACATTTAATAAACTATATATATAAAGAAATCGCTTCAGCATAATAAAAGCCATATATTAAAAGTCTACAGGGGAAGCCGGGATGGCTCAGTGGGTTAAGAGCTCACTTTGCAGCGCTGGGGACTGGGCATCGAATCCCAGCCCCGGCCCGTGCGGAACCATATGCTGAACTGGGAGCTCCCCCAGTTCAGTTCTCTTTCTCTCTCTTTCTCTCTCTCTCTCTCTCTCTCTCTCTCTCTCTCTCTGTCAAAAATAAATAAATAAATATTTAAAAAAAAAAATTTTTAAGTCCACAGCTAAAATAATACTCAATAGTGAAAAATTGAAAGCTTTCCTTCTAAGATTAGGAATAAGACAAAGATGTCTACTCTCAGCATTTCTATTCAATGTAGTACTGAAAGTCCTATGATGAGCACTTAGGCAAGAAAAAGAAATAAAAAGCATAAAAATAAAATAAAAAAAGAAGTTAAATTATTTCTGTTAGCAGATGGCATGATCACACATAGGAAGTTCTAAAAATTCCATAAAGAGACTCTTAGAACTAATAAATGAATTCACCAAAATTGTAGATTATAAAATCAACGCGCAAAAGCAATTAATTGTGTTTGGATACACTAAAAATAAGCAATCAAAAAACATTAAGAAAACAATCTAATTTATAATAGCATCAAAAAGAACAAAATGAGAATGAACAACCAAAAAGGCTAAAGACTTATACACTAAAAACTATGAAACATTGCTAAAGGAAATTAAAGAAATAACAAATGAATAGAAAGACATCCTGTGTTCAGGAATTGAAAGACTTACTATTGTTAAAATGTCCATTCAACACAAAGCGATCTGCAGATTCAGTGCTAACCATATTGATAGCACATTTTGGCATATTTTGGAGAAATAGAGAAAAATTTTCCAAATTTTATATGAAACCACAAAGCATTCTGAGTAGGCAAAACAATCTTGAGAAAAACAGAAAAAAGAAAGAAAGAAAAGAACTAGAGGTTTCACACTTGCTAACTTCAAACATATATTTCAAACTGCAATAATCAAAACAGTATGGTACTGGCATATGATAGACATATAGAATAATGAAACAGAATAGAGAGCCCATAAATAAACCCCCATTCACATATAGTCAATAATCTTCAACAAGGATACAAAGACTATACCATGAGGGAAAGATAGTCTCTTCAACAAATGATTTTATCAATAAAACAGCTCAAATATAAAACAAACATTTAATAAACTAGGTATTGAAGACATATAGTATGTGTATATATATATATATGTAGATATATATATGTAGATATATATGTAGATATATATATGTGTGTGTATTTGTTATTTCTTTAATATATGTGTGTGTGTGTATGTATGTGTGTGTGTGTGTGTGTGTGTATATATATATATATATGCTATGAAACTCCTGGAAGAAAGCATAGAGAGGAAGCTCCTTGACATGGGTTTTTAGCAATGATTTTTTTGGGATATATTATTATAAACATAGCCAACAAAAGCAAAAATAAATAGACAAGTGGGACAACATCAAATTTAAAAGTCTCTGTGCAACAAAGAGAACAATAGCAGAGTTAAAAGGCAGCTTACAGAATGAAAGAAAATATTTGCAAAGCATATATCTGATAAGGGCTTAATATCCAAAGTAGATACTGAAACTCTACAACTCAATAACAAAAGAACAAATAACTAGATTTTTTAAATGAGCAAGGGACTAGAACAGACATTTCTCCAAACAATGATGCTCAATATACCTATTCATCAGGAAAATGCAAACCAAAATCACAATGAGATAATAGCTCACATTTGGATTTCCATTACAAAAATAAAAATAATAATAAATAAATAAGTGTTGGTGAGGATATGAAAAAATTGAAGGCTTTTTACATTGTTGATAGGATGTATAATGATGCAATAACTGTATAAAATAGTATGCAGACAAATTAATCATAAAAATATCACATCTAACAATTCCACTCCTGGGCATTAATGCAAATGAAGTGAAAACAGGATATCAGAGATATGCGCACTCCTATGTTCACGGCAGCATCATTCACAACAGCCAAGAGGTGGAAACTGTTAAATATCCATCGACATGGGGACGTAGGGATGGCTCAGTGGGTTAAGTGCTCACTTTGCAGCCCCAAGGATTGAGGATTGAATCCTGGCCTAGGCCTGTGCAGACCCATATGTTGAACTGGGGTGTGCTTCCCATAAGGAAGGCCCCCAGTTTGGTTCCTGCCTTGTGTGGCCCCGCCCACCTGTGTGGAATGAAACCATGTCAAAAACTGATGATGTACAACTACGGAGACTGCTCTGGGCCCTCCCCCTTCTCTCTGACTCTCTGTCTCTGTCTAGAACAATAAAATAAATCTTTTAAAAAAATATCCATCAACAGATAAATTGATAAGTAAATGGAATATTATTTGGCCTTAAAAAAGGATATTCTCTCATATATTATAATATGGATAAACCTTGAGGACATTACACTAAGTAAAATAAATTAGTCACAGAAGAAAAATGCTGCATGATTTCATTTCTATGAGGTATATAAAATAGCCAGATTCATAGAAGCAGAAAGTGTTATAGAATGGAGGTTGGCAAGAACTGGAAGTAGGGGGAAATGGGGAGTAGCCGCTCAGTGGGTATAGAGTTTCAGTCATGTAAGATGAAAAATTTTTAGAGATTTGCTGTACAACCATGTGCATATAGTTAATATTGTACTGTATGCTTAAAAATGTGTTATGGGGGTAGATTTCATGTTATGTGTTTTTTCATCACAAAAAAAGGAGGAGGGGATGCAAGAATGCCATTATTTTAATAGATTCAGACTTACACCCAGTGAGACTCACAGTACTCCAAGAAAAGGTGGGACATCAGGCCTAATTAAACATTCAGATAGCATTCAGACAGCAAAAATTGCCCTTGCTCTTCCCAGCCTCACTCAACCAAATATTTAAGGCCTTTTGTTATGGAATTGCTCCTACCCAGCATCTGAGCCATTTGCAATCAAGGTTATTGTATCTTAGCATCACAGAATCTCAGACTAATACTGATTCCCTGAGTTTCCTGTCTATGATATTGCAAATGACCTGGGGGTACCTGTTTGCCCACTTAGCCTACTTAGCCCCTACCTCACACTGTATTTCCTAAGTAACACTCAACTAATTGAGGAATAAAAAGATGCAGTTCAATTTCTGATATCAAAATTGCTGGCTCAGCATACACTGAAGACTCCCCTGCTTTACATGCAATAGAAATACAAAACTTAATTAAAAGAGTCAAGCAACACAATCAGCAAGCAAGCAAAGAGTACAAGGAAAGTCTTGGTGGATGAGAAACTCAAGGATCATAGAAAAATAAGACAACTGGTTTGCAGAGAAAAGGAAAGCCACAGGCCAGCATGGCTGGCGGGACATTTAAGAAAGTCAAATCAGGAAAAGTGAGAACAGCACTGAGAGTGCCCTATGACTAAGCTGGAAACTAGGAAGGCACCAGAAGGAAACAGGAATAATTGAAGAACCACAGGGCAAGATCCAGCCCTGTGCATCTCCTTACCCCTTCCGCCATTCTCTACAACGGGTCTATCTCTAGGGGGAGCTTCATTTGAGAGACCTAAGCAGATAGACAAGGTACTGGAAATGCAAGGACCCTTGTAGGGATCAGAGGAAACACCAACTCATTCAGATCAGGGATCAAAGAATATTTTTAAGTTTATGCTGCTTGTGCACAAAAGTACCCTTTCAGTTTGAAAATCTGTGTTTTTGGTGTTTTGTTTTGTTTTTCCAATTCTTTTTCCAATATTCTCCCCTTTTCTTTGTCTTACTTTGGATTTATCCTGTATGTTCCAACTTTTCTTACACACTTTTCTTTCTCATTGTGCTGCAGTCTGAGAGAATACTTCTTCCTAATCTAGCTAATTTGTATGCAATTAGTTATGTCTAATTTATTTTGCCTATGCTTTTAGTTTTACTTTTGATCTAAATTTTATTTTCATTTCCAGGAATGGTTTTCTTTCTGTAAATGCCTACTAGGGTCCTGATAATAAAAGAGAAAGAAAATGGATTTAGGATAAGTACATGTGTATCTGTCATGGCATTGAGTAAATATATAGCTTTGTTTCATGCTTTATTTTAATAACTTTATACTTCAGCCATAAATATTCTTCAAAAATATGTATTTTAATGTGTGGATAATATTTCACTCTATAGATTGTACAGCAATTGTTTAACAGTGTTTCCAATGCTAAACATTCAGTTCGCTTGCATTTTTCATTGTAGTTAACCAAGTAATGAGCATATTAACATAAAATCACTTGTGCAAATCTCTGATAATGTTCCTATAAAACATTTCTAGAAGAGAAATTATAGTGGTAAAATAGATACTATCTATTGAAGGAGACTGATTGGATAAAGATATATATATTCCATATACACAATGGAATACTATACTGAGACATAAGAAAATATGAAATATCCATTTGCAACAACATGGATGGATCTTGAGTGTATCATACTAATTAAAATAATTCAGAGAGAAAAAGTCAAGAACTACATGATTTTACTTACATGTGGGAAATAAAGCTGAAAGCAACAAACAAGACTAACAAAAACTCACAGACACAGACAACAGTTTAGTGGTTACCAGAGCATTATGGAGGGAGAGGAGGTGATAGAAAGGAGTAAAGGGAATCAAATATTTGTATATGGTGATGGATGGAAAGAGAACTGACTTTGGATAGTGAACACACAATGCAATATACAGGTGATGTATTACAGAACTACATACTTAAAATTTATGTATCAATTTATTAATCAATGCTACCTCCCATTTTAAAAATTAAGAAAGAGAGGCTGACAGAACTATCAGCCAGCTGCAGCCTGTAATTGCTGCAAAAATGGCAGCCTCACCCATCTCCTTTTCCAACCAATGGCAGACAAATGAGGCCCACCAAGGCAAGGAAATGGGCCTGGCTGGCCTTGGGTAGATATGAGAGGCAAAGGACTTGAGATTGTACCCTGACTTGGTCACTGAATAGCTGGGAGACCTGGCTGGGCTCCCTGCCTTCTCTGGCCTCCTGCCTTTTCCACTGTAAAAGGAGGGGCTGAATAAAAAGGTTTAGGCTCTCGATGCGCAGCTGGGGCTCTACAACTGAGCTCCTACCACTGTCAAGTAGAGTGGAGAAGCCCTCCATGTGCTGATACACCTCCAAGCTGTATGAAGTGAAGACAGCAAGATGCATGTCAGAGTGTGAGGGGAATGCTGCTGTTGGTGTGTTTGTAGAAAGTAAGAAGAAAACACAAAAATCTGACAGCATCCATTGCCTCTGGAAAGGGTAGCTGAGAACAGGAGTGGGTGGGAGACATCAATGTCATGTTTTAATTAAGCCTTACAAATTTATTTAATATAAATGAAATATACATTTTTAAAATGGCTAGAGGAGGTAGCCAGGATGGCTCAGCAAGTTGAGCACTCATCTTACAGCCCCAGCGTCCAAGGACTGAATCCCAGGCCCAGCCCATGTGTACCTATATGTTGAACTGGGGTGTGCCCCCAATTCAGCTCTCACAGGGGCAAGCTCCATGCAGGAGGCCCCCTCCAGTTCCTGCCCTGCACAGACCCACACCGACCTGTAGAATTAAACTATGTGGAAAACCAATGATGCGCAACTATGGAGACTGTTCTGGACCCTCCCCCTTCTTTCTGTCTCTCTCTGTCACTCTCTGTCAAAAACAATAAAAAATAATTCTTAAAAAAAAAAAAAAACCAAAAGACTGGACTTCAAAAGGCCCAGGTTATAATGTATGAAAAAAATAACCAACTAAAATAGTGCAGTCATGGTTTATGAACTAGACTTAAAAAAAAAAAAGACTAATATTATCAAATTTCTTTTAGAAGTGTCATCAAATATTTATATGGAGCCTGATTCATCTAGCCCCTGTCAACACTGAGTATTATATATTTTTTAATTATTTTCAAATTTGAGAGATGAAAATATTTTCTGACAGTACTATTTTTTTTGTTGTTAAATCTATTGGGGTGACATTAATTGCTGTCAATTATATTGTTTCCAGGTGTACAATTCTACATCACATTGTCTATACATCGCATTATTTGCTCACCACCCAGAATCAGCTCACTTTCCATCACCGTATGTTTGATTTCCCATCCCTATTCCCTCCCCATACCCATCTCTCCCACCCACCTCCCCCCATTACCCTCAGGTAACCACTAAACTATTGACTGTGTCCATGAGTCTTTGCTTCTTTGTTCTTTTCAGTGTTATATTCCACCTATAAGTGAGGTCATATGTTTCTTGATTCTTTCAGTCTCACTTATTTTGCTTAATTAGATGTTTTCAAGGTCTGTCCATGTTGTCACAAATTGCTGTATTTCAGCTTTTCTTATTGCTGAGTAGTATTCCATTGTATAAATGTACCACAACTTCTTTATCCAGTCTATCAGAGGACAGTTTGGTTGATTCCATGACTTGGTCACTGTGAACAGTGCTGTGATGAACATTGGGGTACATATATCATTGCAGATTAAGGTTTTCAGGTTTTTAGGGTAGATACCCAGGAGAGGGATTGCTGGGTCATATGGCAATTCCATTCCTAGTTTTTCGAGGAGTCTCCACACTGCCTTCCACAATGGTTTTACCAATTATACGTTCCCACCAGCAGTGCATGAGAGTTCCTTTTTGTCCACAGCCTCTCCAGCACTTGTCATTCCTTGTCTTGTTGACTATAGCTATTCTAACAGGTGTAAGATGGTATCTCATTGTGGTTTTAATTTGCATTTCCCTAATTGCTAGTGATGCTGAGCATTTTTCATGTATCTGTTGGCTGTTTATATGTCTTCAGGAGAGAAGTGCCTGTTTAGGTCTTCTGCCCATTTTTTAATTGGATCGTTTGTTTTTTTGTTGTTGAGTTGTATGAGTTCTTTGTATGTTTTAGATATTAGCCCCTTATCAGGGCGTTGTTTGCAAATATTTTCTCCCATTCGGTTGGTTTCCTTTTTACTTTGTTGATGGTGTCCTTTGCTGTGTAGAAGCTTTTTAGTTTGATATAGTCCCATTCATTTTTTTGCTTTTATTTCCCTTGCCTTTGGGGTCAAGTTCATAAAGTGCTCTCTGAGCCCAAGGTCTATAAGTTTAGTGCCGATGCCTTCTTCCATGCACTTTATAGTTTCAAATCTTATGTGGAGGTCCTTAATCCACTTTGAGTTAATTTTGTTATATGGTGACAGTTCACAGTCCAGATTCATTCTTTTGCATGTGGTTTTCCAATTTTCTCAGCATCATTTACTGAAGAGGCTTTCTTTTCCCCATTTTATATATTTTGCTCCTTTGTCAAAGATTATCTGTCCATATATTTGTGGGTTTATTTCTGGGTTTTCAATTCTGTTCCATTGGTCTATATGTCTGTTTTTCTGCCAATACCAAGCTGTTTTGATTATTGATGCTTTGTAGTGTAAACTGAAGTCAGGAAGCATGATGCTTCTAACATTATTTTTCCCCCAGAGGATTGCTTTGGCAATTCGGGGCCTTTTGTGGTTCTGTATGAATCTGATAATTTTTTTTTATCTATTTCTTTAAAGAAAGTCTGTGGGACTTTGATGGGAATTGCACTAAACCTGTATATTGCTTTGGGTAATATGGCCATTTTAACTATGTTGATTCTTCCAATTCATGAACATGGAATAATATCCTTCCATTTCTTTGTATATTCTTCAGTTTCTTTTAATAGTGTCTTACAGTTTTCTGTGTATAAGTCCTTCACGTTCTTTGTTAAGTTTATTCTTAAGTATTTTATTTTTGTTTTGATCACAAACAGTATCATTTTTCTTATTTCTTTTTCTGAGGTTTCATTGTTTGTGTATAAAATAGCTGTGGATTTTTGTATATTGATTTTGTATACTGCAAATTTACTGTATTCATTTATTAATTTTAATGGTTTTCTGGTGGAGTCTTTGGGGTTTTCTACATAAAGGATCGTATCATCTGCAAAAAGTGACAGTTTATCTTCTTTGTTTCCAATTTGAATGCCTTTTATTTCTTTTTCCTGCCTAATGGCTCTGGCTAGGACTTCCAGCACTATGTTAAATAACAGTGGTGAAGGGGGACATGCCTGTCTCATTCCCGATTTTAGAAGAAAACGTTTCATTTTTTTCCCATTCAGTATGACATTCGCTGAGGGTTTGTCATATATGGCCTTTATTATGTTGAGGTATTTTCCTTCTATACCTATTTTATTAAGTATTTTGATCATAAACGGATATTGTATCTTGTAGAATGCTTTTTCTGCATCAATTGATATAATCATATGGTTTTTATCTTTAATTTTATTTATGTGGTGTATCACATTGATCTATTTGCATGTGTTGAACCATCCTTGTGCCCCTGGGATGAATCCCACTTGATCATGGTGTATAATCCTTTTAATGCATTGTTGTATTCTATTTGCTAGTATTTTGTTTAGAATTTTTGCATCAGTGTTCATCAGAGATATTGGTCTACAGTTTTCTTTTTTGTGATGTCCTTGTCAGGCTTTGGTATTAGGGTAATGTTGGCCGCATAGAATGAGTTGGGAAGTATTTACTCTTCTTCAATTTTTTGGAAAAGTTTGAGACATATACCGTATTTTCCGGCGTATAAGACGACCGGGTGTATAAGACAACCCCCTAATTTTACAATTAAAACATAGGTTTAGGCCTATATTCGCTGTATAAGACTACCCCCTACTTCCGAGGCTGTAGTCTTATACAGCGAATATAGGCCTAAACCTATGTTTTAACTGTAAAATTAGGGGGTTGTCTTATATGCCGGAAAATACGGTAGGTGTTAGTTCCTCTTTGAATGCCTGGTAAAACTCATTAGTGAGACCATCTGTTCTTAGACTCTTGCTTTTGGGAAGGTTTTGGATGATTGTTTTAATTTCCTTACTGTTGATTGGTTTGTTTAGGTTACCCAGTGCTTGTTAATTCAGTCTAGGTAGACTATATGCTTCTAAAAATTTGTCCATTTCTTCTAGGTTGCAAAATTTGGTGGCATATAGTCCTTCTTAGTATTTTTGTATGATCCTTTGTATTTCTGTAGTATCTGTTGTAATTTCCCCTCTTTCATTTCTAATTTGGACTATTTGTGCATTTTCTCTTTTTCCCTTGGTGAGTCTACTCAGGGGTTTGTCAATTTTATTAATTTTCTCAAAGAACCAGCTCTTTGTTGTATTAATTTTTTCTATTTTTTTTATTCTCTATTTCATTTAGTTATGCTTTAATTTTTATTATTTCCTTCCCTCTCTGGCTTTGGGTGTTTTTGTTCTTCTTTTTCTAGTTCTTGAAGACATGATATTAGGTTTTTTTGTTTGTTTGTTTGTTTTAGGTTTTTCAAATAACATTTATTTTCTAAAAGTTAACATGAGCATGTAATAGGAAACCAAGAAACATAAGCAGCAAACAAATTTATCTGTAATCACAAGCAGTTTAGTTTGATGTGTCCTTTTAGGTCCCTTGTGTGTTAGCTACACAATAAGCTTCCATTTTTATGTAATTAAGATCGTACAGTAACATACCAAGCTTTTTCACACATCATGAATATTTACCATTTAAAAATCCCAAAGCTATATGAGTATTTTGATAACCAAGAATACACTACACTAACTCAATCTGGAGGAAAAAAATGTAATCCTGCCTTCCTTGGCAACAAAAATTTCAGAGACAAAAAATGGCAACAGGCCTCTAGATGAAGATATTGGCAGAGTTACAATTAAAATACTGCATTCCCTTAACGTTCAATTAAAAATGAGACATAGAGTCACAAAGTATTCTAAGTAAATTCATTATGATCTACAAGTTCTGTCCAGAAAAAGTCCAGCCATTGTCAATGTAAGAACGGTTTGCACAACACTGAGGCGAGGGTTGGAATATGCATGTGCACAATGACGGCTTCATTGTACTAGTCAGTGGGAGACTAGACACTTGCATGGAAACGTATACTGGGTAGCGGTCCCATTGAAAACGAGCAAGTAGAGTAACGAATCTGCATCAAATTTTGCGTTAAGCTTGAACATTCCTCTGTGGAAACTATTTGGATGATTCATAAGGAGTACTACCTCAATGTTCTTCGTCAGTTGAGATGCAATATGACAAAAATAGCTACAAATAATGGGCAACTGGTAATTGGCAGCTTCATCACAATGCGCCTGCTCATGCATCATGTCCAACGCAATACTTTTGGCGAAACATCACATCACCCAAGTGACTCAGCCCCCCTACAGCCCAGACTTGGTGCCCTGTGACTTCTGGCTTTTCCCAACTAAAACCACCTTTGAAAAGCAAGATTTATGACTGTCGGTAAGATTCAGGGAACTACGAGGCAGCTGATGGTGATTCCAGCAAAAGATTTTGCAGAGTGGAAGAGACATTGCTCAGAGTACTGTGTGAGGTCTCAAGGTGCCTACTTTAAAGGGACTGAGGGAGGCACCCTTGTCCTCCTTTGTCCCTGTATCTCTTGTATCTTCTTCAATAAATGCCTCTATTTTTCATATTACATAGCAAAGAGGCAAGTTTCCACCGAAATACTTAACAATGTATTTCTATAGTAAAGCCAAAGAGATGCATGCACATTAATGGTTATCATTACAATGTAAATGCAAACACATCCGCATACATCCCTCCTTTCATCCTCCCCCCTGCTGCCAACCTAGTAAGTCCTGAGTCCATTTCTCAGAGATGTTTTAACAATTCCATTTCCAAAATGTCTTTTCTATGACTTACAAAAAGATATTTACAAATTGGTTAATTAGCTAGCTCTACTTTTTATCATAGTCTCACTCACGACATCTAATAAGCTCAAATGTTGCAAAATAATCTTGTCCACAATAAACACAGGTACTTTATAAAAATGCACATATACACCTATGGTTAACCTAAAACTGTCTTCTAGATATGAAGATACTAACAAAAAGCCGCCCTTCCTTTTACCTTTCCTCTTTTCCCTCCTCCACCATTTCAGTGATTAAGCTCAAAACTACATCTAGCTCCAAGAGGTGAATTAACAAAAACACTCCTTCCTAAAAAAAAAAGTGGGGGGGGGGCACTTATCAAAGGATTATTTTACTACCTCTACTTTTGATATACTTTGGGATTAGGACTTTTTTAAATCCTTGAATACATACCAATATTAACTAAAAATGTACATTTGTAACAATGATTAGACAATCTGAAACTTTTTAAGACACGGGGAGGGAGCATGGGGCACAGAATCAGTCTCTATTTCTTGCCCTACCCACTCCTCCACCACCTGTTAATAGTCAGCATTCTCTCCAAGATACCAGGTTTAACAATTGCATTTCCAAAATACTACCACCCTGGGAATTAACAAAACAAAAAAAA
>PVKE010010528.1:24478-42382 GCA_004027555.1 Craseonycteris thonglongyai | reverse complement strand
GTGGGTTAAGCACTCAGTTTGCAGCCCTGGGGACTGAGGATCAATTCCTGGCCCTGGCCCGTGTGGACCCATATGCTGAACTGGGGAGTGCCCCCAGTTCAGTTCTCACCGGGGTAAGACCCCGGCCCAGTTCCCCACACCCACCTGTGGAATGAAACTATGTGGAAAAACCAATGATGTGCAACTATGGAGACTGTTCTGGGCCCTTTCCCTTCTCTCTGTCTCTGTCTCTATATCTCTCTCTCTGTCAAAAACAATAAAAAATAATAATAAACCTTTTAAAAAGGAAAAAGAACAAGCAAAAAGCAAATCTAATGAATATTGACTATAAAGAACAATAATTATGTTTTGTGGAATTATGAAAATAAAGAGAGCATAAAAGCATAGCATGGAAGTCAAGAGTGGGTAAAGGAAGTTAAATTTATCTGTCATTTTACAGGAAAAGGTAAAAATGCTATTTTATACTAGATACTGGTTAGTTAAGAATGTATGGTATGATGCCAGGATAGCTCAGCAGGTTGAGCACTTGCCTTGCAACCACGAGGTCCAGGGATCAAATCCTGGCCCCGGCTTGTGCAAAACCATATGCTGACCTGCCACACAGCTGGTAACTGCCTGTGGGATGGCAGTAACGGTTCTTGCCTCCCATGTGGGAGGACCCCAGTTCAATTCCCACCCCACAAGGTTCCACATCCACCTGTGTGGAATGAAACTGTCACAACTAATGATGTACAACTAAGGAGACTGCTCCGGGCCCTCCTCCCTTCTGTCTCTCTCTCTCTCTCTCTCTCCTCTCAATAAAATAAATCTTTAAAAAAATAAAAGACTATATGGTATAATCCTGAGGCTAATGATTAAAAGAATACAGGAGACTGAAAAACTCACTAAGACAAAGATGGAATATTTAAACATAATCATTGCAAAAAAGGCGAAAAAGGAGGTGAAAGGGTACACAGAAAAAGCAAGAATAGAAAGCAAACAGAAAAATTGATTTAAAATCAAACATTACCAATATATGGACTAAGTGCTCCAATTAGAAGCAAATAGAAAATTGAGTTTAAAAAGGAAAATGGCGTACTGCTTATAAGACACATTAAATATAAGAATATGAAAATATTGAAAATTAAAAGGTGGAAAAAGTTACGCTATGCACACATGAAAACTGCTGTAACTAGTATAAAACAAAGTAGATTTTAATACAAAAAGCATTACTAGAGATAAAGATGTGCATTTCATACTGGTAAAAGTTCCAATTCACCGGGAAGATACTGCATTCTGTATTTGTATGCACCTTTGAATGGTAAGCACATAATGCAATATAGATGATGTAATGTAGTATCGATGTAATGTAGTACCTGGAACCTATGTAATTTTTACCAACCAATGTCACCCCAATAAATTTAACAATTAATAAAAATAAATAAATTTGTATGCACCTACAAGGAGGAATACACAAATCTGTAATCATAATAGGAGATTTTAACATTATACTCATGGTAACTGATAAAAGAAATAGGTAAAAATGCAATAAGGATATAGACCTTTTAAACAACATAATAAACAAATTGTATTTAACTGACATGCACAGGACACAGTATCAAACAACTGTGAAATACAAGGTTTTCTTTAAGTACACAGGAACATTTACAAAAATGAACATAGACTCAGGTCTAAAGAAAGAGTAAAAGCAGTCAAAAGAATGAAGTAATACAAAGTATGTTGTCTGTCTACAGAGGAATTAAGCTATAGGTCAATATAAAACTTCACTTGGAAAATCCCCCATATGTTTAGGAATTAATCATTCTTCTAAATGACCCATGACTCAAATATGAAACCATGAAGGAACTTAGAATTCTGCATAGGACAGTGCAATAAGGCAAGAGAAGTAAAAGGCATAAGGATTGAAAGGGAGACATTAAACTGTTGTTATTCAATAATAATATAATTGCACACGTGGAAAAAATTTTTTAACAAAACTACAAATAAAGTCTTAGAATTAAAAAGTTATTTAGTAAAGTTACTGGATACAAGATCAATATGCTAGAATTAAATGCATATCTACATACTAACAACAAGGAGTGTAATTTTGGAAAGATATATCATCGACAATAACATAAAAAAAAATACCTAGGGGCACACTACATTGAGACATAGGCAAGACATTTACACAGAAAACCATAGAACTGAGAGAAGCTAAAGAGAGTTTAAATAAATAAGTGAAGGGATGCCAGGATAGCTCACTGATTGAGCACTTGCATCACATTCATGAAGTCCAGGTTTGATTCCTAGCCATGCAGACCCATGTGTTGAACTGTGGTACAACTGGTGACCCTCAGGATGGTGGCAAGTTTTCTCACCTCCCATTCAGGTGACCCCCAGTTCTTTCCCACCCCGTGCAATCCTACATCCATCCACCTGTGTGGAATGGAACCATGTCACAACTAATGATGTACAACTATGGAGATTGCTCTGGGGCCTCTTCCCTTCTCTCTCTCTCTCTCTCAAACAATAAAATAAATCTTTTTTTTAATGTATAAATAAATAAGGGAAGATAAATATATTATGTGCATGGATTGAAAGATTCAATACTATGAAGATGTCAGTTCACCAAATTAATCTATACATTCAAGGCATTCTCAATCAAAATCCTAGTAGCTTAAGCATGTGTCTGCATGTGTTTAACTTGACAAACTCTTTAACTTAGCAAATAGCTAGGAATAACCAGGAAGGAGGAAGAAGAAAAGAAGAAAGAACAGGAAGAGGAGAAAGCAGGGGAAATGAGGAAAAGAACAACAATCACAACAAGAGGGAAAGACTTGCACTGAGGATATAAAATTTTATTAATTAAGCTACACTAATTCAAACAGTGTGGTATTTGGGTAAAGAAAAAGCATACCAACTGAACTAAATAAAGAATCAGAAGCAGAAACATCCTTAAATATACACTTGATTTATGACCACAAAAATGGTACTACAGAGCAGTAAGGAAAGGACAACATTTTCAATAAATGATGTGAAGTCAATTGATTATCCATAAGAGGAAAAAAATTGGCACTTACCCCACACCATAAAGAAAAATTAATTCGATATATCTAAAAGTAAAAGGTAAAAACATGTATTTTGAAAAATAACTAAGAATATTGTCATAATTTTGGAGTAGGGAAAGATTTTCCTGGATAGAATATAGAAAGTACTTTATATAAAGAAAAGATTATAATTTGATTACATTAAAAATAGAACTTCAGTTAATCAAGTCATCATTAAGATATTAAAAAATAAAAGATATTTTCAACATATATAACTGACAAATATTAAATGATTATCCAAATGGCCAATAAATATATTTTAAAAATGTACATTAGTAATCAGGGAAATGCAAATTATAATAACAAATAAGACACTTTATATTTCCTAAATTTGAAAGCAAATAAAATAAAGTATTGCCCAAATTGTGGAATATAAACAAAAGAACTCTCATATACTTTTAATGGGAGTACAATTAGTACAACCCTTTTGGAAAACTGTTTGCCATTATCCATTAAAATTGGATATATGCATACCTTCTAATTTAGCAATTCCACCCTAGCCTTATATATTACAGAAATGTATGTAAAAGTGCACCAAAAGATATGTAAAAGGATGTTCATAGCATTATTTGTAATAGCCAAAAAGTGTGAACAACCCAAATATCCATTAATAGTAAAACTGTGGTACGTTCATTTGGTAGGATATATGTATATAGCAATTAAAATGAACAAAGCTCAGTTATACTCAACCCGTGAACAATCCACACACATATACACATACAATGTATGATTCATTCCATCTCTATAAAATTCAAAACCAGGACAAGTTCATCTCTGAAGTCAGAAGTCAGTTAGTTGGGATAGCAGAAAGAGGTAATGTGGTGGTAAAACATAGTGGGAGGTGTTTCACATACACTTAGAATTTGTGTGTTTTTCTACAGGTGTATAATGCATCAATAAAAAGGTTTCAAACATTTTTTTAATTTTATGGAGATAAAATCAAGATAAAAATATAAATAAGAACTCGATGAGGAAGTTATGACATAAGAAGACTGACAGAGCTTCTTAGAGTTGTATAAAACTCAAGAATCTAACTCTATGAATTTGGTGGCCTAAACCAAAGTTTAACCATCAGTGTCATCTATAGTTAGTTATTCCCTATTTACATTTGCAACAGTCTCTGTCTTAGAAATATATATTACTCCCAAATCTTTTGTCCCATAGTTCAGATGGAAACTACACAATAACTGGTGCTGATCCTTGCTAACAACGGCTAAATTATTTACTTGTTGGAACACTAACAAGAATATTGCTAAATAATTTTTCTTCCCCACAGAAGCAGAGCTTTAGAGAACAACATAATGGTGATTTTCACTGCCTCGGGAGCTGTAACTTTTGTATCTTTGAGATTCCTATTTAATGACAAAAATAATTGTAGTTTTTACTGATGATAAACACTAATAAACCCAAAGGAGGCAAACACTATAGAGACCACCAAATCCTCACTATTTTATATTCTTCATATAAGCTATAAATATTCCTATGTTACTATGCTTAAAAAGCAATTACTAATTTATATACATACATATGTATAGTCAAAATTATGGTAAATTACTAAAAACTATCTAATCTCAGTGGCTATATGAGAACTGCCAGGGAAAAAAACTAGCCATAAATGCCTCTATGTTTTGTAATACATGGCTGGATACTTTCCAGACAGCCCTGGTATATGGGTTCATAGTGTAATTTTCTGCATTTGAAAACTATCATAAGAAAAGGCTGGAGGGAGGAACCCTGTATAATTATATACAATATAATCTCAACTTTATTTTTAAATACAAATCATAAAAAATCACAGGGAAATATACCAAAATGTTAACAATGGTCATTTCTGGGTAGTCGTACTTGTTTCCTTTTTACATATTTATATGTTTTCTAAAAGCAAATTTTCCTTTTATAAAAAGAAAAGAAAATTTACTTTTTAAAAAGGAAATAAGCCCCTGGGAAAATACATAACAGTTGCTGGTCCCTAAGAAAGCATTTCAAAGTTATAATGCACGGAAACAGAATTTTCATCATAAAATTCTGTCTCCCCATAATCTTTATTAAGAATGTCTAGGATTGTACTGCCATCTGAATAGTGATGACACCCTTTAGGGCATCTTTCATTGCAATAGGCATTGCAGAGATTTTCTAACGCTCCAGTTAATGTTCCATTAAAGAACTGAATTGACAGAAGTGATGTCACACTGTCAGAACAGGAAAATATGGGTTGAATGAATGAATATAATCTAGGTTCAGATTCAAGCAGTGCTCCTTTATCATCTGTGTGAATTTAAGGATGTTACTTAAACTGTGCGATTCCTCACTTGTAACATTTAAATAAGAGAACCTACCTCTCAAGATTTTTGTGAGAATTAACTGAGAAAATGTCTGTTAAAACCCAATACAGGGCTTGGTCTATAAATTGTGTTCAATTTGAGAAGAATATGGAAATATTAAATGAGATAATAAGCAGCTAGAACAACGTCTGACATACAGCCAGTGCTGGATAAATAGAAATATATGAGCGAGAATGGTTAACTCTTTCCATGATCTCTTGTTTCCTGCATAGAATGCCATGGTCCACTGGAATGGGATTTCCAAGAGACCTTGGACAGTGCCTGGCAAGTAGCAGACACATAATGACATACTGTCGAACCAATGGGAGTGTGTGGAGGCATGCTTACAGGCATGGACTGAAGAGTGAATGCCTATAGACAGAGAGGCCAAAGAAGGAAAAAGAGTCACTTTAATCTTAGTTGGCATAGTCTGAGCTGTTCTGGAAGATGTGACAGGCCCTTCTGAGGGAGTGTGGTCACAGGGGGAAATGGAAGCGGCTGCCAGTTTCCCAGGCTTCTGGGATTCTCTAAACGTGCAAATCTTATCATGTGGCTTTTCCACTTAAAATGTGTCTGTGGTTTCCCTTTGCCGTTAGGATGAAATCCAAACTGTTTCACAGATCTGGACAGACTTTCTGCTTACCCCCTGGCTATCCTCCTCCCGTCCCTCCACTGTCTGGAAGCATGTGATTCTTTTCCAATTCCTTAACACAATCACGCTATCTTTAGTCTCCAAGTTTGAACTCCCATTTTATCCACTCATGATTCACTCTGCTTGTGACGTTTAGTGTGTGTCCCTCTTTCAGATCTCGGCTTACATGGCACTCACTAAAGAACCTTCCATGACAACTCTCTTCAAACTTGCCCACCAGCAGGGAGAAGTGAGAGGCCCCTCCTGTGTGTTCCCACAGCCGACCTTTGGACAACCCGGTTTAAACTGCACAGGTCCACTTATAAGCAGATTTTTTTTCAATAAATACTATAAATATATTTCTCTTCTTTATGATTTTCTTAATATTTTCTTTTCTCTAGTTTATTATAAGAATACAGTATATAGTTCATATAGCATACAAAATATGTGTTAATTGGTTATTTAATCTATAAGGCTCCAGTCAATAATAGGCTATTAGCAGCTTAGTTATGGTTTGGGGGAGTCAAAAGTTATACTAGAATTTTTGACTCTGCAGGGGAGAGGGGTTGCCAACCCAAACCCCTCTGTGGTTTAAGAGTCAACTCTATTTGTTCTACCTGAGCACTTATTACACTCTAAGGTGCTTTTCTAGTCTTTCCCTCACAAATGGAATGTACACACCAAAATATCAGTGATTTTAGTCTGTTTTGTTTTGTTTTTCATCAGATTACAGTAGAATAATGCCTAGCTAATAGTAGATACCCACAAATATTTGTTAAATAAATAAATGAATTTTCATATATACATTATATTAAGCTCCAGTGAGGTCTGGTTTTGTGTTGGCTCTTATATCATCAACAAAAAGTACAGTGCCTGACACATGAGTTATTCTTCAAATAGTTACCAAATAAATTTCATTTAATACTGGTTACCCATTCATATATTATGTAAATGCTTACTTCAGGGATCTGCTAAAAAGGGGTTGGTATCAAATATTTCCATCATTTCATCTTTTATTTTATTAATGCTTCCAACTTTTTGCTTTTACATTCAAAGTATGTATCCACTTTGCACCTCAGCAATACTTAAACAATATCCACTACTAATAATATAGAATATCAATGATACTAATTTCCAGTTTTTTTTAATTACTATCTTCATTGCTTTAATGAATATTACTGTTACCACTAAGGCCAAAATTATTTGTTCTGACTTTAGAATAAGCACACCAAGGACTACCGTAGTCCCTAAAACAGGTATTAGTAGTGTAACACTTGGCTTTCATCAGGAAAATATATCAGCTACCTAAATTAAGTCAAACCCCCTTTGAACCACCTAAATTCACCTTAGAAAAGATAAGTGCTGCCAAGAAAAAAGTAAGTTCTAGACCAACAGTATATAATTCCATAATAATTTGCATAAAAGCCAACTTTGCCAAAATATTCACTCCTATACTCCTATTTATAGAAAGCTATGTATACAATTAAATGCTGGAGAGAGTAGTCAGGGGCATCAGAAACTCTATTCGCCATAGATGCTTCTTTGATTTTATAACATTTAAACATAAACCATAACATAGGACTTGGGGGTGATTCAGTTTTAGGTAAACATATATTTATATTTTAAATTCAATGTTTACTTCTCAGTTATTAATTACACCAATATTCAGCAATTGTTTGTTTTTAAGATTTATTTTATTGTTTTTGATAGAGACAGAGAGAGACAAAGAGAAGGGGGAGGGCCCAGAGCAGTCTCCATAGTTGTACATCATCAGTTTTCAACATGGTTTCATTCCACACAGGTGGGTGGGGGCTGTGCAGGCAGGGTGGGAAGTAAGATGGGGGTCTCCCTCATGGGAGGCATACCCCCTCGAGCCAGGGGCCAAATCAGGAGGCGAGAACTGAACTGGGGGCCTCCCATGTGGAAAGCACACCCTAGTTCAGCATATGGATTCACACAGGCCAGGGTCAGGATTCGATCCTTGGTCCCCGGGGCTGCAAAGTGAGCACTCAACGCACTGAGCCATCCTGGCTTCTCCTTGAAATTGTTGACTCTTCCTGTCCAACTAGGCTATTAAGGTCATTTAATTTTTAATGTAGAAACTGGTAATGTTGAACATGCTCCAATTCTTATCAGAACAGAATTAGCCATTTGGGGTTTTACTACATGGTAAGCAAATCTGCAGGATTACCCAGTACTTATACCTTTGCAGTTATTATTATTAGCAGTAGTTCAGATGATAGGCCAGGTGTACAGCAAAGGAAGCTGAGGCTTTGGCAATTCACGATGGTGTCTTAAATGCTTCTGACATTAATTTTAATTAATTTATTTTATACTATCTGGTTTTAAAAATGATTTATGACAATGTTTGAAGGCATGTAAATGAAATCCAGCAGGAGACAATAACATATAAGTAGGTGACCAAACGTGGCACAAGAGACATAAAGATGGGGCATCGCAGGGCTAGTCCCTTCTTACCTGTGTACTGCAAGCCCCTGTATTCACTTATTGCCCCAGGAGGTTTTAAATTGGGCCAGTAATGGAACAGCATTTGCACAGCTGGAGGTTTCACTTGTGAAGGCCCATAGGCTATCACGTACAAAAGATCCTAAAGGAAACAGAAAGAACATTTTGACTTAGCATGATCAAATAAAAAATAAAGGTGGCTCATCCCGAATTACCAAAGCAGTGAAAATTTCAATGGAGGGATTGAGGTGGTTCATTCCCCTGGAATCCCATTATCCAGGCATGATTCTCATATTAAAATATTATTTCTTATTACGTACTTATTGTCCCTGTAAATAAGCCCTCCAGATACGAGTTCAAAAGGACTGTCTTTTAACAAATTCTGCTCTACTCGGAATAGTGTTAAAGATAGATTTAAAAACAGCATGAGCCAATTTGCCAAACGCTGCATTTTTTTAAATATCTTCCTAAAACATGCTTCTTAACAGTTCACATCTATTTTTTGAAAGAAGACAGGTTCTCAAGCAACCTTTCAAATTAAATAAAACTGTCACATAATGTAGTATTTGCTAAATTCCAAGAATAAGAGATATCCAATTACTTTTTCTGTTAAGCCACTGTGTTCAAGATTATTCCTGCTCTAAATGATAATTGACCAGTAAGGAAAGAATTATAGATTTTGCCACACCAAAATAATAAAATACCTATAAGTTGGACCCAAAAATACTACTAACATGAAAACAATTTTTACTACCGTTATATTTATAAATTAGGTTTGGGCTATGACTCAAATGTGGAGCAAAACTTACCTTCCAGACTTCTTGTTTATATTTCATGAGGCATTCCAATAATTGACAATGATAAACTGTAAGGAAGAAAATGTAATTTGAACATACTTTGAAATATAATAAACTATATTACTATGGCTTTTCACTCTAATCATTAAATTAGAAATTACTTATTTGCAGATATTCATACTTTTCAAAAGTCATATAAGTCCTTGAATTATCAAGCTTTATTCCAAGATCCTTGAGAAAATATATTTCATTCATCTTATCAACAAAGAAAACATTAAGAAAAATCCATGGGGAAGCCGGGATGGCTCAGTTGGTTAGGCGCTCACTTTGCAGCCCCGGGGACCAAGGATCGAATCCCGGCCCCGGCCCGTGTGGAACCATATGCTGAACTGGGGAGTGCCCCCAGTTCAGTTCTCACTGGGGCGAGACCCTGGCCCAGTTCCTGCCCTGTGCAGCCCCGCCCACCTGTGGAATGAAACTATGTGGAAAAACCAATGATGTGCAACTATGGAGACTGTTCTGGGCCCTCCCCCTTCTATCTCTGACTGTATCTCTCTCTCTTTCTGTCAAAAACAATAAATAAATCTTAAAAAAAAAAAGAAAAATCCTTGTAATCATACTTTTACAACATAAACTTTTATCAATGTAATCAAGAAATACATAGATAAAAAATAGCCTAATAGAGTTACTGTAAAAAAATATATATATATCCTAATAGTCTAGTCATAAAAGCTCACATGTACCGAACATTCATTATGCCAGGTATTGTGCTAAGAGCTGAGATAGGAAACTGAGATTTACGGTAGTTTCCAATCTTGCCCAAGTTTGGACAGACAGCAAGTGACAGAATGATGGATTAGAAAGGGAGTCTTATCATTTAATTGCAAATTCCATCTATGGAGGAATTCTTAAAACCTACACAACAGCAATCTTCTTTGATTGCCTCTAAGAAAGAAAGATACTTTCACCCTACTTAGATAATTGTTTCATACCTTCCCAAATCTATTTTCCAACCCTATCATGGCACTGAAGCTGCTCTCACTTTGGTCACCGGTGACCTCCTTGTCATTAAATTCAATGAACATTTTTCAATCGGCCTCTTACTTGATCTTCAGCAATATTCAGTACCACTGACCACTGTCTTCTCTTAAAAACCCTCTCTTCCCTTGATTTCATGACTGACCCTCTCTTGGTACCTGTTGCAAGTCAATTGCTGTCAACAACCCTTTCTACCTTGTCTATTTCCCAATACAGCCTGCAGCCAGGGATGGCCATGTGACTCAGTTCTGTCCAGCAAGACCTAAGGGAGAATCTGCTAGAGTCTGAGACATTTTTTTCTCTCTCTGATAAAAAGAAAAGAGGCACACCAGGGGACTTTGCTGTAATTTCCATGACTAATCCTATGACCTGTTTGTGGATGTGGTTGTGTAAAAATATAATAACCCCCACTGTAGCAGCCATCATGCAAACATGAGAAGTTCAAGAGAAACACAAAGATGTCATCTCAGGCCTCTGACACTATGGAGCTATCTCCAAGACTTCTTACTAAGTAAACAACAAATATTCTTATAGTTTAAAGCCTATCTGTTAGTCAGCCAAACAGATTCTTCCAAATGCAATCTCTTCGTGTGGTTGACAAGCCTATTCTTCCACTGGGCCATTAACTGCTGGAGTTACTGACGATCTGGTCATAAATCCACTCCATTTTGTATTCTATTCTCTCTTGTAAGCAATGTCACATTCATCTACAACCTCAGTTACCATTTATTTGCAATTCAATGAATGACACTGGACACTTACATATAGGCTTAAAGTTCATTACTTCTAGCATAGAAATCTATTCTGAGTTCCAGACTCATAATACAACCTTCTAATTATCATTGCCTCTTTTTTTGAAGTAAGCTGGTTTATTTGCACATTTGTGTTTTGAACATATAGAATTATTACTGAGGTTGTGTGGAGTTCTTTTTGTAGTTTTATTGAGATATAATTGACATAAAAAATATTAGTCCAAGGTATACCATTTCCTCTTAAATATCTCAGCCACCCTGTATATGACCAAAACAGGTATCATGAGCTGCCTTCAGAAGCCTGGTTTTCTTCTTCCAGTGTCTCCTTTCTCAGTGACTACAATCGCCATGCATCCAGTTACAAAAACCTACCACATCCAATATGTCACCAAGTCCTGTCAATTTTACTTTCTAAGTATCTCCTAGATGTATCCACTTTTCTCAGTCTAAACTGTGCCTGCCTTTTACATGCCAAGATAAATGCAATGACCTCCTCATGGATCAATCTATATCCACTCTGGCTCTTTTTAAATCCATTCTCAACTATAACCAGGATGACACACACATCACCAACCACTCAAAGTCCTTCAGTGCCTTCCCATTCGACTTGAGATAAACATAGATCACCAAAGACAGCCCACAATATTTTGGATATGTTGTGTTCCAGGTGTCTTTGAGATATTTAAGAGATTATCCAGCATATTCTGGCCACATGAGTCTACAGTTTCATCTCCCAGAAGGCAGCCATCACTCTGAGCTCCAGTTCCAGTGACCTTTCAGTCCCACCTGCTTGCCAGTTTCCTTCTGACACATGAGATATTTCTCTGGAATCCCCTACCCTTGTAGGCCCTGTTAATGTAACTCACCCTTCAGTCCTCAAACCAAAGATTACTTTCCCAGAGAAGCTTTCTTTGTCCTCTTCAATAAAAGAAAAATCTCCTTTTATAGGGCCTTGTAACACTTGTTATAGCTGAAACTTAACATTTGCTTTTATAATTATTTGTGTAATGCCTTCTCTTCATCATAGGATAGGCTTCATGATGTGAGAGCAGCGATCAGTTCTGTTTTGCTAACCACGGTGTCCCCAGTGCCTGACACATGGTAGATATTCACTGACTACTAAATGGATAAATGGCCCTCTAGAATTAGAATTCTGTTCTTACGCCATCCCTGAGTTCTCAAGTGCAGTTAGTTATTCCAGGCTGCTTTGTCTTACATAGCATCTTATTCTCCACATGTCTGCTACATGAGCCTGATTCAGAGTAGTTCACTCACTGCCCCAGGAACAAACTTGGACAGTCCCTTTGTTTAAACTGATTCCCCTCCCAGAGTGCCCCACTTATTCTATCAATTAAAACTTTATCGGGGATGCTGGGATAGCTCAGCAGGTTGAGCACTAGCCTTACAACCATGAGGTCCAGGGATCCAATCCTGGCCCCAGCCCATGCAAACCCATATGTTGAACTGTGGTCCAACTGGTAACATCAAGATAGTGGTGAAAGTTCTTACCTACCATGCAGGAGGCCCTAGTTCGGTACCCACCCCATGCAGCCCTACATCCACCTGTGTGAAATGAAAACCATGTCAAAACTAATGATGTATAACTATGGAGACTGCTCTGGGCCTTAACCCCCTTTCTCTTTCTCTTTCTCTCTTTCTCTTTCTCTGTCTCTGTCTCTCTCTCTCTCTCTTCCCCCCGACCCGACCTTATTTCAAACAATAAAATAAATCTTTAAAAATAAAACTCTATCCAAGAAGTTGTGGTGCAGTTACACAATGGAATACTACTCAGCAATGAGAAATGATGAAATACAGCCATTTGTGACAAAATGGTTGGACCTTGAGACCACCATATTAAGCAAAATAAGTCAGACTGAAAAAAAATCAAGAACCATATGACTTCACTTATAGGTGGAATATAAAACTGAAAGTAAAAAAGAAACAAAGACTCATGGACAGTCAATAGTTTACTGGTTACCTGAGGGTAAGAGGGGAGGAGAGTGGAAGAATAGGGAGGGGACATCAAATATTTGGTGATGGAAAGAGAATTGACTGAGTGGTGAGCACATAATGCAATACATAGATGATGTAATGTAGATTGTACACCTGGAACCTATGTAATTTTTACCAACCAATGTCACTCCAATAAATTTAACCATTAATAAAAATTAATTAATTAATTAACTAAAGTTTAAAAAACTTCATCCATATTTTAAGACCCATACTTTGCTCAATTGGCATGAAGCCTTTCCTGACCATTTCAATCCACAGAGTTCTCTCCTTCTGATGAATTAATTTGAGAATTAGTTAAGCCACCTAAATTTCCACGTACCTGGATTGGATGTATACTGCATTGCAATCATTAGCATGGATGATGCAGAGAGATTAACATGGGCAGGAACTCCCTCTCTCCTTGAGGAACCCACTGAAATCAAAATATTTCTCATTAGACACAATTAATGCATATACTTGCTACTTTTGCATAGAGTATGAGAGCTGAGAAGAAACTTTTTTTAAGTCCCAACCAAATCAATGGATGTTTAGTACAAAGAAAACCACAAAGTTTGTCCTAGCATGCAAATGCTACAGTCATCATCAGTGGCCAGCATTTAATGAGAAGCTACAAGGAGCAGAAACAGGGCCAGAGTGTAATGTGATGACTTTAGCAAAGCTGTACTTAGATGTGACCTTTGCTCCCAAGATGTTTATATCCAGGTGGAAAAGCAAGAAAGGAAAAAAAAATCCTCCATGTACCTAAATATAAAGTCATGTTGAAGGTTATCCCAATAAGAAAGTAATAATAAAAGGTTTTTTTAAACCTAACTTGAACGTTTTAAAGTTTAGAGATGCAGGTGAGATAGTCTACTTACAATGGGTACCTTATTAATTTAGTTATACATACAAATTTTAAATCATGTATTATAAAAAATAGTATACAAATTTAAGTTATTTCCAACTCTCACATATCATTAAACCTTTTATTTTATTTAAATCTTCACATGTAACTTTAATCATTAGTATCTTCAATACCGCTAGAACCACTTTTTTCAGTTTTCCAGAGCTTACCATCTTCAGATCTATCTGAATTGTTTTAAATAAAGCACTTCTTAAATCTTTACATAGCACTGTTGATTAACATTTTATCCTGTGCCACAAGTATTCAATCACAAATCAAGTTGGTTTCTTCAAAATTCACCTTACAGCTATATAATCATGGTCTCCACATGATAACTACTTAAGAAATCTTTTAAGACAAAGATTGTCCAATCTGTAGCCCACAGGACAGCTTTGAATATGGCCCAACACAAACTCATAAACTTTCTTAAAACATTGAGATTTTTTTGCAATTTTTTTAGCTCATTAACTATTGTTAGTGTTAGTGTATTTTATATGTAGCCCAAGACAATTCTTCTTCCAATGTGGCCCAGGGAAGCCAAAAGATTGGACAACCCTGTTTTAGCATCTTTAAGTGGCTTGTTTACGATGATGTCCAACTCTATATTAAATTTCTTTCTATTTTAATAGAATGTATCAGGTAACTCCAATAAGCATTCAAAACTAGCACTGATGGAAGTCATTCAGAGTAGTATGTTGTCTCCAAAGTGTACTGAATTATTCAAAACACAGTAATTGTGAGAGAATCCACAAAAGAAGAAACTTTACACAGACTCATAAAATAAATTCCTTTTCTCAGTGATAATTGCAGAAGTAGGAGAATCCTCTCCTTATATTTGGGCTTATGTGGCAAATTGTCAAGAAAGCATAAATGGAAC
This sequence comes from Craseonycteris thonglongyai, assembly GCA_004027555.1. NCBI lineage: Eukaryota > Metazoa > Chordata > Mammalia > Chiroptera > Craseonycteridae > Craseonycteris > Craseonycteris thonglongyai. Next base: position 27,518 of record PVKE010010528.1, on the reverse strand, counting down.
AGTGTACAGTGAGCATAACGTCCTCAGAAAGTTGACTCTCAATTTTCTGCACATAATAGACAAGACCATTAATATGTACAATAACAAAAAAAAAAGCAGTTAACTCTAAAATCTACTTTATTTTATTTTATTCTATGTTAAAGTGCAATATGTGGAAATAATATCTCACCTACATCCAAAAAGGATAAAGCAACTTATAATAAAACACATGTATAAAAGAACCATTAAAATACTAAAATATTTGTCATATAATAGAAAAGACAAAAATATTTTAACATGATTTTTTTTTTTCATAAAGAACTAGTACCACAATGGCTGGTGGCCTTTATATAAGCTTTATAGAAATAAACAAACAAATAAAACAGATTTATAATTAAGTTCCATTTACTTGCATTTGATTTTATCCATCCCTTGCAGCTGGGCTGCTTCTAACCTACCAAGCAGGCAATATTCAGGTAGATAAATTAGTTTGGCTAAATGATGTAAATAAGTAATAACAACGAAACAAGCTGTGGAGATCAGTTCGTTGCTCTTGGGTGGTAAAGTTGATTAGTCAAATATAATTAATGGAGGAAAATGAACTTTGAGCTGAATCCTAATGACTAAGAGGCAGTTGCTCTCAGACTTGAGCTGGGAGCTTGTTCAAATTCAGCTTTTGGGGCCCATACCTAGAGAGTCTAACTCAGTTTGGAAACAAGAAAGCTCCATACTTAATAAGCACATCAAGTGATTCTGATGCAAATAAGCCTTGGACCTCTGCCTCTGTTTAAGAGGTACTACTAGAGGAATAAGAAATAAGATATGAAACAGTAAGGTGTCCAGGTATGGGAGGAATAATTGCATGCCCCTTGTGCCCTTTGTTTAAGGAACAAAAATAAAGTCTAGTCTCCGGAATACTCAAGAAAAAACAAATGTAAGTGTGTGAGTGTGTGTGTATGTGTGTAATTATCTCCATTCCTTTTGGGACAAGTGTTTTCACTTTTTAAAAATTCATCTCAAAATTTTAATAAGCATTTCTAAAAAATGAAAACTGGGGAAGCCAGGATGGCTCAGTGGGTTACATGCTCACTTTGCAGCCCCGGGGACCAAGGATCAAATCCCGGCCCCGGCCTGTGTGGACCCATATGCTGAACTGGGGAGTGCCCCCCAGTTCAGTTCTCACCGGGGTGAGACCCAGGCCCAGTTCCTACCTTGTGTAGCCCTGCGCCCACCTGTGGAATGAAACTATGTAGAAAAACCAATGATGTGCAACTATGGAGACTGTTCTGGGCCTTTCCCCTTCTCTCTGTCTCTGTCTCTGTATATCTCTCTGTCAAAAACAATAAAAATAAATCTTTAAAAAAATAATAAAATAAATAAAATAAATAAAAAATGAAAACTACTATTAAGGGAGGCTGAGAATTACTGTGCCTGGAGGACTTTAAAAATGGGAGAGATGCCCAAGTGTCTCAGATGATTTAGGTGAAGTCTATTTGGAGATTAGCCCAAATGGTTCAGTGACCTTTGGATGTCCCTTCGACCCCTGCAAATCCAGGCTCTCCCTCAAGTATGGTCAGCCACAGAGCCAAAAGCATTCCCTTGGCTCCAGCCCTAGGAAATTGGCTCCAATACTTACATAAACAGATGATGCCTTGCAATTTCTTAGCCTTCTAGCAGACTGAATAAAATCACCACAATTCTAATTTAATAAACACACACAGGCACACATCATTTATTGAAGCTTGTTAAAAACATGATGTATACAGATGTGCAGCTTGTCCCCATAAGGGTGTACAAAGCCAAAGCTACATACAAGGGAAGGAAGAAGAGAATTAATCAAAATAATAAAATTTTATACTTAACACTGTACTCAGGAAATATAACAACATGTTTTAAGACCTATTTCCTGATTCTCCCAGCACCATCAGAACAACCCCCTCTTGTGAAAAATAATTCTTATTCTGTTCTTACACTTTATAGTTCCTAATATACTATCTTGTGCAGCTCTTATATGATTCCCACCAAAAAAAATAAAATGTACATAGAAAAAGCATTCTTATAAAAGAGAAACAAATTATTCGCATGAATGCTCTAGTCACTTATTCACGCAAAGAGTATTTTTTCAGTGCTTCCTATGTACCAGGCATTGTTCTAGGCCCTGGAGACACAGTCACAAACAAGATAGGCAAGTCTTTGTCCTTACAGAGCTTAACTGCTAGAGCTGTGCTACCCAATATGGCAGCCATCGCCACATGTAGCTATTTGAGTTTAATTTAAATTTAAATTAAATTAAAAATTCAGTTCATCAGTCTCACTAGGTACATTTCAAGTGTTCACTTGCCACAGGTGGTAGTGGCCATTACATTAGACAATACAGAATTTTACAGAACATTTCCATCATTGTAGAAAGTTCCACGGAAGTGCTATTCCATAGAAACAGGCAAACAAATACCTGAAAAGAAATCAAAGGAAGGCAAGGGAATAGACAGGAAGTGATAGAAGGGCCTGTTTTAGCTAGAGGATAAGGAAGAGCATCTCCAAGATGTGATACTTAACCTGAGACTTAAAGAGAGTGAGGAAGCAAACCTGTGACCATTTGTGAGAAGGGTTTTTGAGACAGGGGAAAAGACTGGAGCAAAAGCAAAAGCTTGGGGCCTTTATGAAATTGCAGAAAGGCCAATGTGTGCAGAGTGAACACAGGAGAGGTGGTGATGAAGTAGGAAGACAGGCCGATGCCACATCACAGAGGGCCTTGTGGAACACAGAAGAACACTGAACTTGATTTACAAAGAGTAATGATAAGCTACAAGACAGGGGAAAGCCGGGACGGCTCAGCGGGTTGAGCGCTCGCTTTGAGGCCACGAGGACCGAGGATCGAATCCCGGCTCCGGCCCAGGCAGGACCCACGTGCTGAACTGGGGAGTTCCCACAGTTTGGTTCTCTAACTGTCTCTGTCTCTGTCTCTCTCTCTATCTGTCAAAAAGTAAAATAGAAATAACTATGTACTGAAGACAAAAAGATAATTTCTCTCTATAAATGTGAAAAGATAAAAAAAAAAAAA
>PVKE010010528.1:0-24378 GCA_004027555.1 Craseonycteris thonglongyai | reverse complement strand
AAAAAAAAAAAAAAAGCTACAAGACAATTCTGATGAGTGAAATGACAGGATCTATTTACATATCAGGAGAATAACTGACTTTTTGGTGGAGAACTGTAGGAGAGCTAAGAGTAGAAGCAAGGAGACCAGTTTGGAAGCTAGTCTTATAGTTCATTAATGGAGTCATCTGGGAAGAAGAAACACATTCTGGTACCAGTTCTGCCATAAAACAGAACCACTTCCTGGGCTTTGACAAACCACACTGCTGAGGTGAACAAGTGGTCTCCATGTAAGCAGAGGTCACTGTGTTCCATGAGATAGGGGTCAAGTATAAAACAGCTATGCTTTCAGAATGACATGGCAGTTCAACATAATGGGAAGACTAAGATGCCAAGAGCCTGAAGTCAATGCAGTTTTAAAATATTTGCAGACTGGTAAATTAATGAAAATCATAGACACAAGATTGTCCATCAACACTAGGGAGATTCAATGAGATCAAAACCTGCTATAACAAGTAATGTTACTATAAAACAAACTCTAGGGGGAAAAAGTCTAAGCTCCAGAGGATGGCCCCAATCTCAAGCAATATTTAAGGTCAGAACATTTCAGGACAATATGTGAATATGAGCAGAATATTGGAATTAGTTACAATGGGGTTTGGCACACTTGTCATTTAACTATAAGTTTGGTCTGTTTATATGCTTGTGTAACATTATATAATATTCAAAGGCCATTGCTATATGTTATCTCATGGTCTTCATAACAAACATGGGATGTAGACAGGGGAGGTTATGATTATTCACAATTTTACAGCTCAGAAAACTAAAGTTTGATGAGGTTAAGAGATTTGCCAGTAGTCAAAGAACTATATAGTTCAGCTCCTCTGAATTCCTATTCCAAAACATTTCCCCTGATTCAACAATAAAGTTCGTAGAGTATAGTAAGACCTACCCTATAAAACTAATCATTAGCTAATAAAACAGATTTTACACATAAAAGATTATTTAAATATCATCAAAATCTTGTGTTTGTTTTAACTGGGTTTTTTTCTATATATTTATTAGATTTTGGAAGATCATGAAAATATAAAACACATCCTAGGACTGCAGTAATAATAGAACGAAGAATGATCCAGGGCCAGTGATCTAAAACCAGATATTTAATTAAGTCAGACAATTGCTTTTAAGTAAATGCAAAGATCTAAATGAACCTTTATGTTTCCTGAGGGTAAGTGACTTTGGGGGGAAATGTAACATAGGAAAGAAACTAGGTGAGATTGCACAGTTCTGGCTACCAAGATACAATAGAAGGGTCTTTCACTGATACAATTGTTCAGCCCTATTATTATCTTTGAATTAATATAGCCTATATCAATTCATGTTCCTGTGGGAACAGATTTTTCTTTTCTCTGCCAGAGTATCATCTTCCCAACATCCATAGTTTAATTCAGTCCACAAATCAGATTCCTTATTAGAAAAAGAGAGGTTTCCATGGTGAAATGCAAATGACTTTTTCAATTCTTAGTAACTCCTTTAACATTTTTTATAAACAAAGCCTATTATACAAACTTGGAATAAAAAGTATACCTTATTTATGGAAGGAGTTAAAAATAAACGGTTATGTCACAGGAAAGTTTTATAATAAATTGGAGCTTGTTCCACAATACCTCAAAAGGCATTATTTAAAATAAAAGCATGTACTTGGTTTATTAACAAAGATGACATGAAGGACACAACATATATGTATACATGGTTCTTATGACAGGAAGGACACAACATATATGTATACATGGATCTTATGACAGGAAGGACACAACATATATGTATACATGGTCCTTATGACAGAATGGACACAACATATATGTATACATGGTTCTTATGACAGGAAGGACACAACATATATGTATACATGGTTCTTATGACAGGAAGGACACAACATATATGCATACATGGTTCTTATGACAGGAAGGACAAAACATATATGTATGTATACATGGTTCTTAAAAAACTGAAAGAGCTGTAATACCTCATTAGGTCCACTTCAGAGCTCAGAACTTCATCTTCTAGATCTAGATTCTTGATAATATAACCATTTAACACCTGAAAAACTGTCCATGTTTCATACTTCACTTGTGAAAACTGTACCAAAGAGACAGAAGCTTCTTTGTTTTAAAGACATTGTCAAGTACCCAGAAAATGAAATACCATCTCATCCTAACATCTCAGTCCTGAAATAAATATTCTGGAAGTCAAACATTCCTTTCTTTTTCAGTCAGAATTCCTAGACACTAACATAACTTCCAAAAAATAAAAACAACATGGATGCAAGCAATAGACACACATTCTTACAGCAATTCACTTCAACATGATTAATTTGGAAACCAATCTCCTCTATATTTGGATCTGTATCTTTGTATCTACCCCGTTAAGGAACAAATACAAAAGAAACACATGAACCCTTTAACAGAATTCGGCTTTAAAGTTAGTACTACGATTTAGTTTTGAAGATTTAAAGGTGACACAGAATAGCTACTATTGAACCAAAGGAATGGTGATGAGAAACGAAAGTCAGAACTAAGCAACTAAAATCAAAGCAACAAAATAAGTGAACCAGATCAACAACTGGGTTAGACGAAGATATGTGTCTCTTACATAAAATAAGACTGATGTTATTCAACCTAGATTATTAACACCAGAAATAACCTTAGGGATGCAACGTTTTTTCCAAACCTCTACTTTACAGTTGAAAAATAAATAAAAATGCATTCCCAGAGACATAAGCAACTCACTCATACCATTAAGTAAACACCAAGTTACTTTAAAAATAATCACTGAAATTCACACAAATGTAAACTCAATATACTATTTTGTTCTAATCAAGGGTGAAGAAACAAATTGCCAGCTTTCACAATGCTTGACCTATCAGTCTTAAGTATAACTTCAGAGACCTGATATATTCAATTACCTCTTCCAAAATTATTAACTTATTCCAAAGAAGTAAGGATATAGTGAATTAGATGATTACAAAGATGAAGGCTTGCCTGCTATTTATAATAAAATTAAAAAAAAAGTCCTGGGATGCCAGGATAGCTCAGCAGGTTGTGCATTTGCCTTGCAATTGTGAGGTCCAGGGATCAAATCCCGGCCCTAACCTGTGCAAACCCACATGCTGAACTGCAATGCAACTGGTATCTGCCAGGAGGGCAGCAAAAGTTTTCCCCTGCCATGTGGGAGGCCCCCAGTTTGGTTCCAGCCCCCCGTAACCCCACATTCACTTGATGGAATGAAACTACGTCACAACTAATATACAACTATAGACTGCTCTGGGCCCTCTCTCTTCTCTCTCCCTCTCTCACTCTCTCTCAAAACAATAAAATAAATCTTTTTAAAAAATTCCTATGTCTAAATTTAACAGTTAATATATTTTAAAATAGTATTTTTTAAATGACTATACAACTCTAAGAATATATCCATAAACAAGTACTTGTCAAGTAAAGTGACACAGAACAAAAAAGAGAATGATTAAATATTCTATTACTTGAATGGTATAGACAGTATGCTAAATTTTTTTTAATCACTATATAATTTAGACAGAAGTCAGACTCTTTAAAAAATATGAAAATTTCAATTCCATAGCTAACATCAAACATGATTATAAAATACGTAAATGTAGTTCAAAGGTACATACTGGTACTTTTACAGAGCAACAACTTTAACAAAATCATAAATATATAACATTAAAATGGTGAGAAATGATCACTAGGAATTGAATATAACCAATAAAGGTATTTTTATAGAACAAGAAATAAGGGAAGTAAACTAACATTTATTGAATACTGGGCACTATGCTAGCACCTTACCAATTTCTAGGTTAATCATCTCAATTATCAAAACAATTCCACATGGCAGCTATTATTATTATTATTCTCATTTTACAGGTAAGAAACAGGAAGGTTTAGGTAACTTGCCTAAGGTAACACAGCTAGGTGGTACCAAAGCTATGATTTGAATTAAGATCTGTTTTAACTCCCAAACCCATATTCTTTTCAGATTATTCACTGAAATATAGCTTAATACATAATCCATTTCTTTATAAAATATTTTAGAAGGTTTTGATCATAAAAACCACAACCCAATTTTTTTCTCCTCTTTGCTCTCATGTCCAGAAAACCTGAAGTATTAAGTCTCTAAAAGTGAAATGGAATTCAAATCATTTCCATGTTTATCACAGTACTTTGCACATGAGTCACAGCCTCGGAGTATTTCAAAGTGTTGTCATAAATTTTGACTGACTTTCTCATCACAACACCCTCGTGAAAGAAAACTGATGCTATCATCATTCTGGAGATGAGGTTTCAACTATGTGAACTGTTCAACATCACACACACCGATTAAGGACAGAGCTGAGCCTAGAATCTACATATCCTGACTCTATCTGTTTCTCTTCCCATCACATCCTACTGTCTTCAAGTGCAAAAGATAAGAATTTCTACATCTCAGGCAACACTCTCTCCACCATGTTTTCTAAAGTGACAAAAAAATACCATAATTCATATGTAGGAAGTATAGATTGTGCTTTGACATGCTCTTTCTTCTGAACCCATAAGATCTATGTGAATAAAACTATGTGAATAAAACAACTGTCTTCCACGCCTTTGATTTTTACCATAATATTCACACTGAAATGACTGAATTTAAATCATGGCATATGTACATAGCAAGTGGTTTCATTATAATTTTGAAAATCTAGTGCCTAAAACAGCAAAAGCAATTTCCATTTGTACAATACATAAAAATAATCTAGTATTACATGAAATTGAACTTACAGATAGCCATTGGTAGAAAAGATGTGCTAAGATATTCAATAATATCCTTGTGCAGAAATGGAGGGAAGGTAGCTAACGTTGATATCATCGTATAGGGCAAAGTACTCAGAATATCATCATTGAGAAAGGGTAGCAAACATGTGGTTGTATAAAATATCGACTGTCCAAGATCTACAAAACAAAATTGAGTAATCAGTCACTGAATATTTTGCCATTTAACAAAACAGGCTAACTTCACATTCTAAGTTTTCATAAATTGGTTTAAATTATAAGCAACTATGGCTCCCTTATTGAAAGTTCTGAAACGTACTGCTCAGTATAGTGTACAAAGCATTAGCTTCATAAATGACTGATGAATAATTGCACTAAGAATGCACTAAATGTCTATTATATGAGCTTTTCCTGAACACATTATCAATCTTCAGTAATACTTGGCAATCATATTACTTCTCGATTTCATAAATTAGAAGCACTTTCCATGTGATAATGAATCCTAAAATCCCCCCAGCATTTCTTACCTCCATTACTTTTACACAAGACAACTGTGGCACAAGGATGTTAAATTATTTTCCCACAGGAAGTTTTAGAAATGTCAAGGGCAGGATTGGAAATAACACCAGGCTATTTCTGCTCCATCAACCAAACTACCCTCTTCCTACATCTGGAGTCTTGGGCAATGAGGTAATTTACATCTTCCAGCACAGTGACAGATTCAACATGCAGCAAAGAAAGGAAGCCATAAACTGATGCTACATGACCCTGTGCATTTAGTTATCAATTATCACTGGAGGACATGCCACCTAATAATAATTTATCAACATTTTAAAATGGGGATAGAAACAGTACCTACCTCACTTCATTAGGATTTTTAGAAGGTTTAAATGAGATAAATGTAATGTGCATAGCATAGCACATAATGTGCACTCCATAAATATTAACCATTATTATTAATATTAATATTGTTACTATTATTACCTGCACAAGGAGTAAAAATAGAGGACATTCAAAAAATACAATTATTTAGCTTTAGAACGCATGTAGACCAAATCCCATTACACTGAATATATATATTGATATTTCTGGAGTTCCCTATATAGAGATCATCAGGCAAGACTTGAAATAAAGACTTTGATTATTTTTATCTTTTCTGTATAAAAGAAAATTAGACTTGTTTGTTTTGCAGCAGGTTTACCTTGGTAGTGTTATTTTGATGCCTAATGTTATTTTTTATTATCATTGGGATTAATATATGATCTCAACAAACAACCAACAACAGAGGATGTGGCCACAATGCACATTGGGGAGTAAGGATTAATCAACCTTGGGCTCAAATTGATAAAACAGAAAATTCACAGGTGGTTCACTAAGGATTAATTGAGGCTGTGCATAAAAGGTCACCGTGCTGCATTTTTGCCTAGTTACAGAACAGGCACAGAAAGGGCCTGAGAGCCCAACTGGAATATTTTTCAAATGAGGAAACTGAGGCATGAAAAAACCATGTGATTGTCTAAGATCTCCTAAGAATTAGTAGCAGAACTGAGACAAAATGTAACTCTTCCCAGGACACTGCACTGCCTGTGTGCAGTCACAGACTCTAGCCCTAGTGCAGTTGGTGTTCAAACTCAGTGTACAAAAGAATCACCCAGAGGGCTTGTTAAAATATTTGGATCTTCAGGACCCACTCCTTGGTGATTCTTATTTAGAAGTCCTGGCTTAGGACCCAGAATTCCATGTTCCAAGCTCCCTCAGTTATTCTGATGTTATTCAGATCACGTTTAGGGAATCTCTAAGCCTTAGAGCAAGTTTGTCCAACCTGCAGCCTACAGGGCCACCTGCAGCCCAGAACGGCTTTAAATGTGGCCCAACCCAAATTCAAAAACTTCCTTAAAACATTATGAAATATTTTTGCAATTTTTTTTTTTTTTTTAGCTCATCAGCTATCATTAGTGTTAGTGTATTTTATGTGTGGCCCAAGACAATTCTTCTTCTTCCAATGTGACCCAGGGAAGCCAAAAGGTTAAACACCCTGCCTTAGAGAATAAGGTATGGTCTAGTGAGTTTTTCTCTATCTTCCAAGCTCTGTTATGCACAACAAGAGCACAGTACATATTATAGATAACAGTGAAGAGGAAAGTCACAAAACAGCTGTGGGTATAAAAGTAAAGATACAACTCATGCCCCTGAAATTGTCATTAATTTATACATTATTTGCAATTAAATGTGTTGTGAGTTACCAAACTGAATGCTTTTATCTTAATCATGGAGCTCTGAAGATAAAGAACAGCTGCATCAATACAGTGCCCCATCCCAGGACCAGGCAGGTCCATGATGACCTCAGGACTGGCACTCACAAAGGAAAAGCACAGACAAGCTCGCCACCACAGCAAGCTCTGATGTTCAGAGTCACCTCCTTTCAGTTCTGAGCTGGGATAGGATCACAATAAAAGTGGCTAGGCTTAAAACAGCTACAAAATTATATGCTAAGCAAAATTACACATTTCTACCTTTTTATATTCACTATAACACAGGATTGTAACTGTAAGAAAAAAAAATTCAATAACCACTATTTCATTTTTATGAAAAGAGATTTTATTACCTTTTTTTAAATTAGGAACACATCTAACTAAACAAACCATTACGCATTCTCTCAGGAGAGTTAACCATAACTAAAAAGACCAAATAACCCCCACCACCCATCCATTCCCCAAATTCCAGTGTTTCTGTACAGTGAAACTTTGGTTATCATACTTCCAGAAACCAAATTATCAGTGCTTTCAAGTTAAGACAACTGATGCTTTAAAGTTCATTTTCTGCAAAAAGCCCTTTTCTTACTGTATGGTTTTCCATTTGATTCACCCAAATAGGTATAATATTGAATAGTTAAGCAGTAGATATTATTGTACTTCTTCTTATGGGTTAGAAGAATTTAGTAAGCAAGCAAGATAATAAAATTGACTAAAGGAACACTTCTTCTAAAGAAAGGGGAAGAGTTAAAGAAGACTGCTTTCAGGTTTCTGTCCTAAAGTACCACTAATACTGTATACTATGCACCATATATAGTACCACTAGACTCCAGAACACTGGCCAACATTTTGTAATTAACTTTGGAAATAATTCAGAAAGAATTTTTATTTCTTTCTTCTTTTTCTTTCTTTTGAGATTTCTTCTTATCCAACCTCCCAGGTTGACAGAAAAAATAAGTCCCAAAGAGATTCTGTAATTTGTCCCCCAAAACTCACAGAATTAGTCAGTGCCTTTGACCTACTCTTCAAACTCCACCTCTTAAATTTTCAGGGGGGGGGGCAAAATTTTGTCCTAGCTCACAAATCATTTCAACAAGGGTCTCCAGGATAAGCAAATCAGAGGAAAAGAGATAAATTCCTGTTAGAATCTTCCTCCTTTCCCTAGCTCAACTCCCTCTGTCCATAAAATAGCGAAAAATGTTAGGATGGGTAACACCATAATTAAGTTTCAGTGTAAGAAAGGTTTTAGCCACACAAAGACCTTTCAAGAAATGTATTCCAATAACAACAGTTTCCAGCATCCATAAACATACATGTACATTTGTAAAGTTTTTGACTAAATGCTCACCATGTTGGCCATGCTGTAGTAAAGGAACTAGATCCAGGAGAGTCACCAAAGTCACGTAGAGGCCTTGATAGTCCAAAGAAGGGTAGTCTGACAAGTGAGCATCACGACTTTGCAGGCCACGTTCAGAGGGTGCATCTCGCAGGACGCTGTAAAGGAGGGAGCGAGTAACAGTAGGGTTGATGGAACTGACCTGCGGTCTTAGAGATGGGGTGAGTGGGAATGGCACAGGAAAAAGACACATGGTCATGGGCACTGTCAAATTGGAGGCATCTTGGTTTTCCTTCTTCCCTGTGCGGGACAAAATGCTGTTGGGGGGACAAAGAAAAAAAAGAGACAACAAAGACACAAAGAACAGCACATTACATTGAAATGACACTCTAAAACAAATAATAAAACACCAGATACATCCCACATAAGATGCAATTGCCACACCAGCACCATCTACAAATCTAGTACGGGTCACAGAGCTGCGTGCTCAGATACCAATAATGCAAGGTTTATTTTGTGGAAGTTGCATTGCATCTCATGTGCTATCTGGTTAGTAAGGAGCAAAAATATAAAAATGCATGTTTCAGTGCCAAACCCATGTTTCACAGTTTATCGATTTGGTGAAGAAGTGCTTTCCTGGAAGGAAAAACCACAGCTTTATCTAATGACTTAGGGCTTTTATTCTTAATTAAAAGGAGCTTTGAAAGCAAAGGAAATTTCCAGCAAGACTGTCTTAATCAAGGAAGTAAAAACTTGCAAAATATAGGTAAGGCACTTGCAGAAACATGTTTTAGCAAAGAATAAACATGTGTGTTTATTAAGAAAGTCTTAAAAATCACATGTTTATTGCATCAAAATAATGTCTATATGTATATTATGATACTGTTTCATGAAATTCTGTCAGTATCATTTGAGATAATGAAGTTTAAACAGGCATATGAATTTAGAAATAATACATATTTCTAAAATGTTAGCTAAACTATATTGGAAAAGCTGTAAAATAATATATATTAGATGGTCCGTAGCATATGTTTGTGAACTAATGATAATGGTTATTTATGTGTGTTTTTTTTATTTTGCATGTTGGGGAGGAAACATTTTATTTTATGAATACAGAAAGTAGTTTATTAAATAGTTACCTTCAAAATTCTAAAGACTAAGCAGGCAGTATCTGTTATGTAGCTGTATATCATACAATAATATCTCATATATTACTGCTGCTACTTACGTTATTATGCAACAAAACTCACTAAAAACTAGAGGAAAGATAATTTAGAAAGTTAAATTAGTTTAATGGGAATAAAAGTAAATTCTAAAAGTATTGGCTTTCTTTTAGCCTTCATTTTTAAATAAAAACCTTTTACTAAAAGCGATAAAGCAGAAAAGTTGTTAGTTTAAAAATCGAAGAAATGACTGCTTAGCCAAATGTTCAAATTTTTTAAATCAGGTTATGCTATTTATCATTAAAGACAATAGGTATACATTATAATGATAATATTGGCTGCACTTACTGTGTGCTTTTATATAGAACACTTATATGTTAATCCAAATAGGTAACAATTTATAAATGTTTCATTACATAAAAATAACCTTGTTTTACTCTTATTCTATGTGTATCAAACATTACTAAGTTCTTAATTAATGATGTTACATTTACAGTTTTACAGTGGTGTGAATAATTGGTTAGTGTCAGGCATGCTTGCTATTAATATTTCAAGTTTACATTTGTTTTTATTTACTCTTAGTGCAAAATATCTTACAATGTAATAAGAATGACTACATGCTTTTTATTTTCCATGTGCCTAATTTACCTCGATTTCCTCTGTCTTCTGTTACCCAATGTCCAGGGGAAAACAATTAATAATAAAAATAATTTCAGAATAGTTATGTAATACGTCTCAGCAATACATTAATTTAGTGTAACTTTTTTAACTTTTAAAGGGATTTAGTTTACCTTTTTTGTGTGTGATGTGTTTAACTCTGTAAGCTTATACTTTACAATGGGATAATATCAACATTCCAGTACCTCTGCCTGCCTACATCGCTTATAAACATCATCAGATTTTCCATCAGACTTTATAATTTCCCCATATAATTCAATTACTCCTGAAAGTACCACCTTTCAATGTTATATTCTTGACAAACCCAGTCACCAAATATCTGTTTTAATTCTACAGGATTCTATCCCACTGAAAATGCCTTTAGAATCATATGGATATAAGTCAGAAATATTATTTCCCAAACTTCAGCCCTATATTAGCCTACTACCAGCATCTTTTCAAAATTACAAGATGTGGATCTTATAAGAGTGGTATAAAAAACATTTTGCCATAAGAAAAATAAAAGATAGGTATATATCATATATAAAGGCTATCCTTTAAGCACAATGCTCTCATCAAACTTTTTTCTTGGTGGGGGAAATACAGTACATTCTTTTTTTCAAATATACATTAGTATTTTTCCAAAGTTTGATATAATTTAACGAACAGTAGCCAAATCAACTTTGGAGACTCTACTTTGATATTTTTCCCTTCCTGTGTACATGGGGTTCCCAAATGACAGCAACAACTTCATACATGCAGGGAGGGAAGAATGTCAGCATTGAGACAGTAAAACTTCTCTCTCACTGCCTTTAGATTCAATAAGTAGGTGAGGTTGAGAAAAAAAAAGGCTGAAGATGAGGTATCCATGAAACCAGTTTTAAATTACTATTTATGTTTCAATGTAAGGAAATGTTTTCATTTGTGGAGAAACTTAAGAAGGGCTCATGAATAAATGTACAATGCATTGTGATTTTATGACATTTTGTGAAGTTTATTCAGGAAAAAAACTTATTTCCCCAACCTAACTGTCTTAACTTGGGAATGATAAAACCATCTTCCCCATTTGAAATTCTTTCAAAGGTCTATATACCCAATCAAAATGAATATTAAGAATGCCCTGCTCAGAAGAGTGCGACCCAGCCACCAACTTTTTACCATTCCTTTTCCCTCTTGAGATCCTCTTTATCAAGCATTTTACAACATCAAGAGAAGTCAAGAAAAGAAGACCTCTGCGGGTGTGGGGAATGATGAGAAGTAGCCCCAAGGTATTTATAGCAGAGAAAATTAATACATAACATAAGCTTTCTGTAAGATTATGAATTCTGACATCTGAGTTGAATTTATGGACTAAACAAAATTTACTTGATCATGCTATGCTCTAAAGCTACTCTGTGTACTTCAAGCCAACAATTTAAAGGTCTATTTGTTCTTCCTAAGTAATCAGAAATTACAGTTCAATTAAGATTATTGAACTGAGGCTAGAATTCATTTTTAAAATATATAAAACTTTTTCTAAAAAGTTAGCAGCAAGAAGCCTTCCCCAAACTTAATAATTTTTAAAAAGATGTTATGTGCTAGCAGCTTGAATGGCACCAGAAGAGAGATCTGGGGGAAGGAATGCTAAAAGAATGCTTGACATAAGAAGACTGGAAACCTTTCAATGTTCTGCCAGGTCAAAGGCAAGATCCTTGAAGAACTTAAATGTTTAAAACATGGCTCTAGAATGCTTCTAGTGGAAAATAGACACCTCTATAGCAGGGAGGGGGGATTAAACCAGATGATTTCTCCACAGTTGCTCCTAATACTAAGAGCAAACAAAAAACCAAACTCTGAATTTGTGTGTAAACTGTATATGATAAAATGCAGTCTGTCATTTATTCAACAGATAGGTTAAATGAATTGAAAACTCATGGAATTCCCAGACTGATGGTTTACTAAAGATTGTCTATGCCCACCTACAACTCAACACACAGATGAAATTTTACCCAGGACCCCAGGTCGCTGCTAGATGAAATAAATACTACAGAAAGGTTCCTGCAACAGATGAAATTTGAACTAAAGTCCATTCAATTCAACAAATATTTACTTATCCTTTTCTAAGAACCAAATACTTCTCTACTCATATGCTCAAGGACTAGCAAGCTGAATAACACATTTGACTCACCTTCAACTAACACGGAGTTTAGGGAAACTCTATGAACTCTAACAAGAGCCTAATTATAAGCTAGGTGGACTTACGTGGTCTATTCAACTGCTGATATGGTCAATTATGCTAACATATAATCTCTCCTCTCTCCTGTGGATTAAATTAATTAAAATTAAACAACTGGGCTAGTCTCTACCTTTGTAAATATGTGCAAACTCTACTGAAATCAGTGAAAGTTACATGCACACATGAATATCAGAGGAATATTACTCTAAAAATGCAATTCTGGGGAAGCCGGGATGGCTCAATGGGTTATGCGCTCACTTTGCAGCCCCAGGGACCAAGGATCGAATCCCAGCCCCGGCTCATGCGGACCCATATGCTGAACTGGGGAGTGCCCCCAGTTCAGTTCTTACTGGGGCGAGACCCCGGCCCAGTTCCTGCCCTGTGCAGCTCCGCCCACCTGTGGAATGAAACTATGTGGAAAAACCCAATGATGTGCAACTATGGAGACTGTTCTGGGTCCTCCCCCTTCTCTCTGTCTCTGACTCTGTATCTCTCTCTCTCTCTGTCAAAAACAATAAATCTTAAAAAAATAAAAAAATAAAAATAAATAAAAATGCAATTCTGACTCAAATGAAGCTGCTGAACTTCATGTTGTGTATTTTAACCAAAATAACAAATTTAACTTCCTTGAGAATACCCAAATAGAAAGACAGAGGGTTACTCTATAAGAATTCATCTCTAATTCTTTCTTCTTGCTTCCTTCCAAGAACCTTAATTCTAAAAGCAAGATGTACTTCTGAATGTAAAAATTATATAAAATGCAAAGGGAGCTATCTCATTTTTAAGTAGAAAATCTTACTGCCAATAATCTTGGACATTAAGTACCTAGACCATCTTCTTTATCTTAAACTTTCTAATAGCATAAATAAAATGAAGGAATATAAATATGATTGTTATGGATTCATAGACCAACAGTGAAAGAGATCATAACTTAGTCCCATATATAAGGTAATAGTTGTTAAGTTCTGTATTTCCACTAAAGAGATGAAAGAGGTTTTGTTGTTGTTGCTGCTATTGCTTTTTGTTTTTTTTTTAAGTTGAGGTAGGCAAAAAGAAAAAGAAAAAATGCACTAGGGTTAGCCCCAGACTTGCATCTATAAATATTAAAGTCCAACCTGTGATATGTTACATTCCTCAGTGTTTTGTCCTTCCTCCCACTAGGTGTGTGTGTATCCTAAAGGCTTTCACTTCTGCTCTGACCTGCTATCCACAATGAATTG
This sequence comes from Craseonycteris thonglongyai, assembly GCA_004027555.1. NCBI lineage: Eukaryota > Metazoa > Chordata > Mammalia > Chiroptera > Craseonycteridae > Craseonycteris > Craseonycteris thonglongyai. The sequence goes on along the minus strand of PVKE010010528.1, from coordinate 10,740 downwards.
ATGAGTTAGAAATAGAGCTCAAACACCTGGGAATTGAAACACTTCCACATAACCTCAGGTACAGCTCAATTTAACTTCCAAAAAGATGGTAAATTTTTGCACTAAGCACTTCCTTTTTTTCTTTAATCTCAAAGACAGCCAAAACTACTCTATTCTCAAAGGACAAACCAAGCCGTTACAAAAAGAAGTGTCCCTTATTCTATGATAACTAGTAGTACAAAGGAGAAGCAGCATAGCATAATCATTGAGAGAGTGTGCCTTTCGTCATTGAGACCTAGGACCACCAAGGTCAAACCTTGTTCCAACACATTCTATATATATGTACCTCCAAGTAATTCATTTAACCACTCTTCATTCTATTCGTAAAATGGGTAAAATAGTACACATTTTTCATAGAATTATTATAAGGGATTAAAGGAGATGACACATGTAAAGTACCGTATTTTCCAGCGTATAAGACGACCGGGCGTATAAGACGACCCCCTAATTTTACAGTTAAAACATAGGTTTAGGCCCATATTCGCTGTATAAGACTACGTATAAGACGACCGGGCGTATAAGACGACCCCCTAATTTTACAGTTAAAACATAGGTTTAGGCCTATATTCGCTGTATAAGACTACGCCCCACTTCCGAGGCTGTAGTCTTATACAGCGAATATAGGCCTAAACCTATGTTTTAACTGTAAAATTAGGGGGTCGTCTTATACGCCCGGTCGTCTTATACGCCGGAAAATACGGTACTGAGCACAATACCACTACAACAATGACAGCTATTGTTAGTATTATATTACCATTGGTAGTAGCTGCTGATATCTCCCCCTGAAAATGGACTCAACTCAATTGCATAGAATCTCCTCCAACAGCCACTTGAAGAAACTACCTTAGCATGTTTCATCATTAAAAAGCTATCACCCAAGATCATATTCTAATGACCCATTGCTCAAGAAAATGGAAACTTTATGTCTTGCAAACATGACTTAAGTATCTTAAATTTCTTAACTTTTTGGCACAATGATTAAGACCTAACAAGCAAGCTTCAAAATGCCAACTAGGATGTCACAGTTTCCTTGCAAATGGAATTGAGAATTTTATTCCTACTGAAAAGTACCTCTCAGTTTGATAACTTCCAGAATTTGGGATAAAGAAAAGTGTTTCCCAGTGAGAACCCTGACCTCAAAGATCGAATCAGATGCCATGGTGGTTATTACTATGAAAACTGAGCTAATTATTCCACTGCAATTTGAAAAGAAGAAAAATATCCTATAACAAAGTTCTAAATTTACTATGTAAGTATGAAATCTATGAATCTGATAAACAGAATTCCTTTAACACAGAACAGGGAAACTAAGGGTTCTAAAGAAGAAAAAAATATTCCAAAGAAGAAGAACAAAGAGACAGTAGGACTGCAGAAGATGAGTCACTGACTTGACCGCATGAAGATTCTTTCCACAAAGCGTTCAGTCTACCCAATGCAAAGCCTTAACCCACTAGAACTCCAACGCCACTACAGTCATTCCAAACTGGTGCTCTTTCCTTAACACCCATCTGACAAAACTTTTGTTGTTCTATAGCTAAAGAAATGGGAGCAAGTCAATTTATGTGTTTCCAAAATCAGATTTGAAGCAAGAAAATCATAGTAAAGGAAAAGACTGAGCCTCAGAATTTAATAGAAAGTGCTCCTCTCATTTCTTCAATGTTATTTCCCAAACAATTGCATCTTTTCTTGAAAGACTCACTTTGCTTGTTTTTCCTAACAAGAATTGTGAAGCAAATAGGTCCCTCCTGTCTCTCTCCTTTACAGTAAAAGCAGACAGTATTTGTTTTTGTTTCCTGGTCCTCCATAGAATTTCCATATCAATTGCAAAGAATGTTGAACACTTTAAGTGTTACACAGATAACAATAATTGTTATTGCCGTATATTATACTTCAAGAAATAGGAAATACTACTGATGAACATAATGAGACCTAATTCTGATTTTCTTTAAGACCATAAGTGCTTCCTATTCTTAATGTTAGCAGTGTAGGTTCTCCTTTTAAGCTCACTCTGTGTTACTGCCAGATGTACAACTTTTATCACTACAGAAATTTTTCTTGAAAACACGTCCAAGTGAAGAAAGCCGGCAGTAGCCATGCAACCCTTTTTTTTTTACTTTTCCACTTAGGCTTCTAAGCTGATCTGCGGGACAGACCCAGAGAATTTGAGTCTAGACTCTTCTGGCAGAGAGCACTAGAAAATATAAGGCCTTCAGAACTTCCCGTTCACTAAAAATTTAGGTCCCAATCAACTCAGCAATACTACCTAATAATTCTTTCAAAGTAGAGGATATTTTAAAGCTTACCTTAACAAGGTCTGAGAAAAGTATTTCAGGGTGTTTGCAATATCTGTTCCTGAAGGTACAGGGTAAATGTTATGGAGAACCCGGTTATGATATTCCTGTAAGTACCGGATCTTGGAAGCAACTAGATAAAAGCAAAACAAAACAAAAAAACAATCATCTTGTTATATGTATTAGGTATGCAGTTATTTTTTTAATGATCAGATACAGGAATTTAATTGGTATTTTAAGGGAAATATGTAAATTTTTATGGAAATTTCATGATAGAAACAATTACAAAAGACCTTTTATTCCTCATAATTGTATTCAGCACACAAAATTATTTTTAGTTATCTGGTTTAATACCCTACTCACAAATTACCCATTACTTTTTTCATCACTAAGAAAGGCAGTACTCCAAATCACTTTATAATCACCCCCCAAGTTAGCTTAATATTAGCAAAATAAAAGTTATAAATCTCTGCCATCAGAGAATTATATATAATATTGCTTAACTAAAACTAAAGGAGAAAATTCAAAGGTCTTTCAACAACACTCTAAAAATCCTAAAATATAAGGAGTCCATTGTGCAACAGCATCAGTCAAAACCAGATTTTTAACTCAGTAAGTGATCATAAAAGCAAGTTTAACAAATGTCTGAACTGTGAGAATATTAAGACTAGATTAACTTAGTACTAAGTAAAAATACAATGATTAAGTGGTAATAAAAATATTTTTTAAATGAATGTCACTTTTTTGGCCAAGGAATTTCAGAAATTAGGAGGCTTCCTAAGCTTTCTGAGTTCGGCTGCCCAGATCTTCCTAAGATTCAGGAGGAACTCAATAGGTTTATTTACCCTCCTAGACCTACCTGGAGTCACAGCATTGTCCACATTCCTGACCTGACATTTGACCTGGCTGCAGTGAATGGCCCAGTTCTAGTCATTCCTCTTTGCAAATCCCAAGGGGCCATGATGATCAACGTCTCTCAGGTCTCCTCTTCCACAGAGCTCTCAACACTGTCCATTTGTCCTTTCAATCATTAAGGCTACCAAGGGAGCCTTTTAGTGGAATGGCTCACGTCAGCAGTTAACAGAAGACATATCAAGTCCAGGAGAAGCGAGGCAGTGCTGTTCCCAACAGCCCATGGAAATAGGCTTGTGCATGCATTCTAACTGAAATTCTGGCTTAAGCAACCTGAAGATTGTCAAAATGCATTTGATAGGCGTGGGACACAGAATCACAGATTGATGAAATATCAGAACGGGAAGGGACTTAGAGACCTTTTTCCAGAACCACTTCATTTTAAAGATGGGGAAAATGAGGCACATTAGGTCATCAGTGGCAGATCTAGACTAGGACTTATAAGCCCTGACTCTCATTTAGTGCTCTTTCCACTGTGACATACTCTAGAATAAGATTCTGAAATGTAATCAACATGAAGGTAGTAGGTGTTCATTGCATGACATCAAAGCAATTTTCAGCCGTGATTAGGTTATTCATTGATTGTAAATCCCACATAGACCATTTACCAGATTTCCCTATTCTTTCTCCTACTACCTACACATTTCCATAATATGGTTAGCATTTTTGCACAAAAAAATAAGTCTAGATTGCAGATAATAACACATTGAGTCTACAGCATATCACCTCGGAAGAAAGCAACAAGTTTACATCCTTTGTCTCAATTAACCCTATAAATGTTTGCTTATAAGTAACTTGTTTCCTGAAATAAGGGAAAATAAGTAATACTTGAAAATGTTTCAATTACATATTCCACAAAAATCCATTTTCTTCTCAGCTATTCGTCATATTTTTTAAATCATATTACAGGGAACCCCTACATTAATACATAGTTACAAGTCCCAAATATTTGAGATATGTGCTTAGGCCAGCATATGGTTTCTGCTCACCCAGCATTACAGTAACTCCTTGCAACTGTGACTTTTCTCAAGCTTTAATATTCAACAGGTTTCTGCAGACTATTTCAGCAAACCATTAGTCATTCCACCACCTAAAAAAGGTGTTGATAGTACAGGTTGTGGACAATAAGTTCAAATGAGGAGAAAATCATAGCTCCCACAACTCAATGCTTGCTCATAATTCAAGAGCTACAAAACTGTCACTACAAAATGACAGCAAGCATTCAGAAATGTTTATGAAAAGAATGAATGTTCTTTTTATAGTTCCTTTTGTTAAAATGCAACAATGTCTCCTCAATGGGTTTCCAAACATGCAAGGGAAAGCAGAGGCAAGAATCACCTCTTTCTTTGAGAGCTTTTAATATTTTACAAAGGTCACACTGTAGTTTGTTTACTCACCTGTTTATTCTTCTATACCAGGCAGTAAATTTCTTGAAGAAAAAAAATATATCTTTATCATGTCTCTATCCCAAGCCTAACACACTGCCTGGCACTTAGTAGGCACTCTATATATTTAGGAATAAATGAACAAATTAATTATTACTTTAATAATAACACATCACTTGTGACGGTTGCATATACACCTATCTGTCTCCCACACTAGATTGATAACTCTTTTTATTCCTAGTGCCAGAGATATCAAGTAGGTACTCAATAAATAACTGATGAGTGACGATGGGGATAAAGGGGGAGGTGAAGAAGAAGAACAAAGATAGTGATGAGCAATCATGAAAGACAATTTATAGAACCAGTTGGGAAAACGTTCCAGTTAATCTTTGCATTGGTGAATGCAACAAAACCTTAGTAGTCATAAATTTATTTAATTTCATGTTCTCAATTATTTTCGAACTGACAGAAAGGTCCCTGACATATACGTAATAATTTGTAACTGTGCTGAGGATGTGAATAAAACACATTTACATTTCAACTTTGCACAGAAGAAATGGTCATTTGACTGGTTAGTAAGCCATTGTGAGCACTGAGCAACCTCATTGCAGCACAGTTCTTATTTTTTACTCCAAAAATATACCTGAATATTGCTGCAGAAACTCAGATAATTGGGCTAGATGGATAAAAAACAAATTATCTCCCACTTCAAGGGACCCTAAAGCCATCATTGTTTCATCCCTCTCCACGCTCTTCAAAACACCTCCCACACCCACACTCTTCCTTATATTTTAAGGAAACAGAAGTCATTTGCTATCAACTGAATTGCTCTCCCTCCCCAATTCATATATGCAGTCCTAATTTCAAAATGTGAGTGTATTTAGAAATAAGGCCTTTAAAGAAGTGATTAAATTAAAATGAGGCCCCCCCTTCAAACGGTCTCTAATGTAGTCTGCCTGGTGTCCTTCTAAGAAGAGTAGATTAGGATACGGGAGAGACACTAGAGATGCATGCATGTGCACAGACAAAACATCATGGGAGGACACAGAGGGGAGGCAGCCATCTGCAAGCCAAGAAGAAACCAAACCACCGACACCTTGATCTTGGACTTCTGGCATCCAGGACAGTGAGAAAATTTATTTCTGTTGTTAACCACCTAGTTGGTGGTACTTTATTATGGAAGAGTGATGATAGAGGAGAAACCCTGCAAGACTCAAAGTCTGAGTTCTGACATTAAACAGTTCTGGATTATTAAGATTTTGGCTCTATCTCCACTTTACCCCTCAGTGTCCTGTCTGTAAAGTGGAGATAATTATGCCAACTTCATGGGGCTATTGTGAATAATAAATCAATCACTGTGCCAATCACTCAGCATAGCACCCACTGTATACACAACATACAGTACATTTCAAAAGCCTACCTGCATCTCCTTTCCATTTCCCATCAAATATCATTCCCACCACTAGTACCCTCCATCCATCAGTTGTTTCTCCTACACCATTAATCTCCCCTCCCTACTAAATCTCCATAAGCATCCAAATAATGTTTTGAAAGGGAGACAAAAAAACTCTTGCTAGACTTGTCATTCGCCTCCAGCTACTGGCCTCTCTCTTCAGAGCCAGCCTTATAGAGTTATGTACACTCTCTCATCTCTACATCACTTCCAATTCTTTCCTCCACGCTGGCTCCCACCTCTGTCATGCACTGAATGAGCTTTTTCCACCATCATCTACAGCACACTTGTTCAACCCGCAGCTCACAGCCCGCTGCCCCCAAGAGGCCCAGAATGGTTTTGAATGGGCCCAACGCAAATTCATACACTTCCTTAAAACAATAGATTTTTTTGCGATTTTTTTTTTTTTTTTTTTTTAGCTCATCAAATATCTTTAGTGTCAGTAGATTTTATGTGTGGCCCAGGGAAGTCAAAAGAGTGGACACCCTGGTCTACAGCTTCCATGTTGGCGAATCCAAGGGCACTAAGTCATCATTATACTAAACTTTTCAGCACATTCCATAAAGCCAACCTCAATTACTCTTAAATATATATCTCCATCCCAGATGGTTAGCTCTTCTGAGTAATAGACCTCATCTATTCAATTTCTCCACTGGGAATCTTATTGATATTGTAAAGTACACATGCCAAACACTGAACTTTTTTATCTCTTCCCTCACCCCCCAAAAAGTCCACGCCCCCATCTATGTAATCCAGCAAGTCACTCAGACAAAGTGTCCCGAAAATCAGCCTCGACAGTGCAGGTTCCTTCACCCTCACTCCCTTAATCCAATCTGCCACTGAGTCCTGTCAATGCTGCCACCAAAAACAGACCTCCAAATTGTCTTCTGTTCTCTTTCTTCATTATCATTACTGGGCACCATCGTCTCCCAATCAATTCTAGAAAGCCTCTGAGCTCTTCTTCCTGGTTCTCCTTGCCTCTCTCCAGTTCTTTCTCCTTAGAGTGGCCATAGAGATCTTTTTGATAGATGAATGGTTTCATGCAAATCCTTCCGTGGCTGCCCACTGCCCTCAGAATAAAATCCAAAACCTTCACATATCATGCCAGGTTCCTTCCTACCTTACAAGCTCCTGCCACACGACAAGAGCCAGACACACTGGCGCTTGCCCCAGGTTTTTCCAACACACACAGCTATTGTTTTGTCTGGGAACTTTGATATATATTTATCCTTCCTCCTCGGATGATCTTCCCTCCACATTTTGTCAGGCTGACCCCTCCTCATACTTCTAGGCTGACTTGACCTGTCACTTCCGTGTGGAGGTCTTTGCTGAATTCCCCATCTAAATTGATTCCTGACCTCTACCCCCATCTTTCTGTGTCATTGTAGCCTATGTTTTCCACAGTAATTAGTACAATTTTGAATTACAGTCTTATTTGGGTGATTGTCGACTGTCTCTCCCAAATGGACAGTAGGGTCCAAGAACTATGTCTCTTGTTTACCACTGTATCTGCATAGTGACAGGTGGGTGATGAATTTGCTGGGTTCTAGTAAGGATGAAAGGAAAAGAAGGGGTGTGAGGGAGAGTGGGTTTTGGGCAGTAAACTTTGTTTCTTTACAAAAATAGTCAAAAAAGCCAACTGTTAAAGCTGTGATGAAAATGAAGAAAACACAATGGGGGTGAGCGGGTCTGAGAAAATGAAGATTTTTATCCAGGCATACGAGTCTAATCTCTGCTCAATGTCGCTTCACTAATTACCCTATCTCCACATCAAAGCTTTGCTACATTTTGAGAAAGTCACAAAAGCAAAATTCAGTCATTCATTTTAGGCACAGATATAAAAATACTTTAACAAAATTTGGGTCATATAATACATTAACTTTTAAATAATTTTTCTTTAAATCTTAAGTATTTTACAATGTCACTAAATGTTTTTAATAAAGATTCATTCCTACTTTTAAATTTTTAATTATCTAAGCTAATTACCATAAGAGTAAAAAATTCAGGTAAGCACAATGAAGAAATAAAACTCACCTAATGGCCCACTATTCAGAGACAACCATAGTTAATATTTTGGTGTATTAATATTTTAGAAAATTTTTCTGTGCATAAATATACATTTACAAAAATAAGATTTTATAGTATTAGTTTTAGAATCTGCTTTCCTCACTTTCTATAATAGAAATACATTTCTACATCATCACTTTAATGGCTTTATAATTTTCCTTTATGTAAATGAATCATAGTTTATTTCACCAATCATGTATTTGTGAATTTGGGGTTTATTTTTCACTATTCTGCTTAATGCTGCAAAGAACATCCTTTTAAATATGGACACACATCTTTAGTTATTTCCTTAGAATAAATTCTTTAATTGTGGAATTGCCAAATCAAATAAAAAACAGCTCTTGGTAATAATTGAGAATTTCCCTTCAGAAAGACAGTATCTTTTATATACCAGTAGTAAACATAAGACTAATAATATTTATTGAATGTCCACTATTTATCAGGTGCTCTGTATACATTATTTTTAAAACTTACAATAATTTTCCAAAATGGTTATTATCATTTCTGTTTAAAGTTAAATAAACCAAAGCACAAAAACAATAAGTGTGTGTGTGGGGGGGGGGGGGGGAATGAGAAGAAAAAGAATAACATGACTTGCCCAAAGGCATAAAGCTAGTGAACGATATAACATGATAGTTTAACTGGCTATAAGTCAGACTTCTCCACCAGGCCACATTCATTCTTTAATTATTTTTACTTGCTTAGTAATATTTAATGGCATGACAAAACATGAAATATTAATACTTCCCTTATTCTATTGTTTAACATTTAGATTCTTTGCAATATTTCATTAAGTAACACTGTAGTGAATAGATGAAACATTAGACTAAATCTGTTTTGGGGTTTTTTTTTTTAGAAAACACAAAATGAAACTTGTTTACTTCACTAGTCCCATACCCTTTTTTTCGGAAAATCAATTTCTTTTTATCCTTTAAGGCCCATCTTAAGAATCAGACCATTGATGAAGCCTTCTAACTGACTCCAGACATCATTACTATCTTCCTTTTCTGACTACTTATTACCTGTCTCAAAACTTGTCACCTCATTATATAACTTTTATCACCGATAATAAACTGCTCTGTTTGGTTCTAAACTAGTTTTGTGTTTGCAAATCTAGTATCCTAACAATACTTAAAGATCTTTGAGGACAGAACTATCTTATTATCATGTGTAACTCCTTTAGAACTTGTCACAATGCTAGGTACACACCAGACGGTCAAAGTTAACACAGTGGCTGAAATGAACTGAAAATTAAAATACCAATTGTCCTATATCCTATCAATGTTCTTTAAACAAATTCTTTAAAATTATAATTTCATTTACAATAAAGTGACCAACTCTTTTCCAATGAAAAGGAGGACAGCTGATTCTGGGTGATGAGCACATAATGCGAAGCATAGGTGATGTGATGTGGACTTGTACATCCGGAAACTATCTAATTGTCACCAATCAATGTCACCCCAATAAATTTAACAATAAAAAAAAAGAAATCGATTGCAAAACCAAAAAAAAAGAAAAGGAGGACATCTAGTATTACATATCGAAAAGGAGGACATCTAGGAAGACACTTTTCGAGGGAGGACAGAACTTCCAAAAGGAGGACTGTCCTCCCTAAAGGAGGATGGTTGGTCACCTTATTTACAAAAATAAGTCGTTTCCAAATAGAATTCGCATGACATGTAAATGATGCCAAATTCTTTTTCAGGATTTATTCTCTTCCCATCTCTCATTCCAGTAGGACTCCAAATTATCATTTCACTTGCTATATATTCCAAAGTTTTCCATAGGTCCTTCATTATCATTTTCAGTATTCTCTTCTTTTTTTTTTCCTTCAAATAGTCACTCATTTTACTTATCACGTCTTAGACCCTAAACATGCCAGGTAACTATCCTGGAGTTTTCCCAATGTCCTGCCGAGCTCTAGGGTACCATGTGAGTTTCCACATATAGTTGAATGAGACCGCAAGCAAATCATTCAATATCATTGAGCCTCAGGGATTCTTATTTGTTTGTTTTGTTTTGTTCTATTTGCCAAATGAGAAATTAAATAATAGTTCCCCTGCAATTTTTGCAAACATTGGTTACTAATGTTGTAGATTTGAAAGTGTATATCCTATTTCCATCTTATTCTTCATTTGGGTCTTCTTCCATTACATAGAAGTCCATGGTTTTATGACTTTGCTGTCATTGTCCCTTTTCAACTATTCATCTTCTCTTCACTCCAACCTCTCATTGAAAAATGACAGGCATAAATAAAGAGTACTTCACAGATTTGAGTTGCTATGAATATTCACCACAATGGTTAAAATAAAAATTAGTCCTGGTAACTTTTTCATTCCTTCTCTTGATTAGAGGATCAGTAAGGAATCAGACATCCTTCTTAATCACCCTGTCTATCTGTCTTAATTCACCAGTTTTGTCTGTCAGTGTCTCTTATGTCCAGTAGATTCTACTTCTCAATCCAATTGGTTCTATCTAGAAATAATCACTCAGGGGAAAGCCGGGACGGCTCAGCGGGTTGAGCGCTCGCTTTGAGGCCATGAGGACCGAGGATCGAATCCCGGCTCCGGCCCAGGCAGGACCCACGTGCTGA
>PVKE010010527.1:0-42284 GCA_004027555.1 Craseonycteris thonglongyai | reverse complement strand
TTTGAAGATTGGGCTCCACTCCCTCCTGGCTTGCAGAGTTTCTGCTGAGAAGTCTGGTGACAGCCTGATAGGTTTTCCTTTGAAAGTTATGTTTTGTTTTTCCCTGGCAGCCTTGAGGATTTTTTCTTTGTCATTGATTTTTGTCATCTTCAGAACAATGTGCCTTGGAGAAGATCTACTAGGGTCTAGGAAGTTAGGGTTTCTGCTTTCCTCTTGTATTTGGGGCTGTAATTCCTTCCACAGGTTAGGGAAATTTTCATCCACTATTTGTTTTAGTAGACTCTGAGAAGATTTCATCTCGCTTCGTTCTGGTACCCCTATTATTCTAATATTGTTCTTTCTGATGGAGTCAGAAAGTTCTTGTAGGGCTCTTTGATTTCTCTTGATTTTCCTTTCCCTTTCTTCTTCCCTCTGTGACATTTCCATGTTTGTATCTTCAATTTCACTCAACCTTCCCTCTAGCTGGTCAGTTCTTTTTTCAGCTCTCCCATGATGCCTTTCATTTCAAGGAGTTCCTTTTGGTTCTGCTCTAGCTTCTCAATTTTGTTGGTAAAGTACTCATTTTGCTCAGAAAATTTCTTGTTGAGGTCATTTAACTGTGTCTGGGTACTTTGCCAGCATCGAGTGAGCTCTCTGAGTGTCTTGATTAATGCAGCCCTGAATTCTGTTTCACTTAGATTTGATTCCAAGTGTGCAAGGTCCTTTACTAAAGACTGCTCCTGATCTTCTGGAGGGGCTTTGGATTCTGAGGTGTGCATTGTGTTTGATGTGGTTCTTTTTGCCTTATGCCTGAGTCTGTTTTCCCTCTGGGGGGTTGCCTATCAGATGGGCTTCTCTTTATTTTTTCTTTTGGGCTCAGTTGTGGGAGAAGGAGATTTTGGGAGTGGGTTGGGGGAAGCAGACAGCTTCTGTGTCCTACGGCACTTCAGGTTGCTGTCTTCGCTATTAGATAGCAGGATAGTAAAGATGTGGCCAGGGGTGGGGGCATGTGAGTAGGAGCTAGGGCGGACCTGAGACAAAATAGCAGATTCCTCTTTCAGCAGGGGGGCTGGTGGTTCAGTGCAGGCGGGGCACAGGAGCTCTGGTCTTTCTCTCCTCTGCCTGGCTGCCCCTCCTTCAATCGTATCTGTAAGCCACGCCCACAGGGCAGCACTTGGATGGGCTGGGGCTTGGCAGAAGCCCCGGTCGGCTGCGCAGTCCCACGCACAGGCTATGACACCGTGGCGACCCAGTAGGCAGCCCAGTTGCGCGCACGGGCTACAAAGCCCCAGAGGCCCGGTGGGCGGAACGCCAAAAGCCCAGTTGCATGCTCATGAGCAGGCAGCGGTGCCACGGCGGCCCGGTGGGCGGGGCGCCGAAAGCTCTGTGTGCATAGGCCGTAGCTCGGGCGGCAGCCGCTCTATGCTCCCAGCTCTGTTGAGACCGCCAAATTCACTCCAAGCATGTCCAATGCAGCTATGCCCACTCTAGCCCCAGCCCTCACTCTACGAGCCCTGTCCTCAGAAGGTGCTCCTTCACAGTCAATCGCCTCCGTAAATCAGGGGTGCTGAGCTGTTGTGGGCTGGTGCCCTGCTCTCACCTCACCCGCCGGGAAGTGCAGCCGCCCTGCTCCACAGTCCCTGTTCCACTTTAGGCTCTGTGATCTGATTAGGGCACTGTGTGCTGTCCCTTGAGTTCGGATGTTAAATTGTCCACAGGCTTGTGGGGCTTCCACGCTCCCTAGGTCTCGGCTTCCAGCCCGCCCTTGATCCAGCTCCACTTTGACCGTAGTCCCCCAATCCCCCTTTGTTTTTGCCAGCCCCGGGCCGCGCTCCGAGTCTCTGTCCCCGAACCGCTGCTTCCCTTTCCCTCTCCCGCTCTCCCCTTTTTTCTCTAACCTTTGGGTGTTGTTCTGCATTGTATGGTTCTCTTAGTTGAGGTTTCTTCTCAGCGTTTCCCCTGTGGATTCCCCTCTGTTCACAAGGCCCTTCCCAGGCAGTTATCAGCGTTCTCCTCTCATGCCGCCATCTTTGATCTCCATTTCAGTTTTAAAATGATCTTTTCCACAATATACTCTGTAGGTTCCCACAGTGAGGCTGAGACACAATGAATGATAAGGGTGTCTCCAAGCAACATTGTCCACATGGACAAGATTACAAGGCAGTATTTCTCACGTCCTGACTGAATCCATGAGACGAGGGCCATGAAATGACTGCTGTTTATATTTTTAAAGTACAGATGTTTATATGAATAATAATGGGCCATGCATATCATTCTACAGTTCACTTTTTCTTCAATATTGCTTTTTGAGAGCTATTTTTGCTGATACACATTATCTAAAATTTTCCTTTGAACTCCTAATTGGTATTACATCTTATTTCTCTACTCCAGCACTGATGAAGATTTAGGTTGTTCTCAATTTTTTCTATTTTTCACTAATACAAATAATAATACATTTAACATCTTCATATGCCCTCTGAGCAAATTTCCCTAGTATGCATGTACAGTTTCTATGTATGTCTCCATTTTACTAGATTCTGCCAAAATGCTGTTGCTGCTAATCCTAGAGAATAATGCATAGCCTTGGAAGTAAATTTCTAGACTTGTGCTTTAGTTTACACATCAACATAAAGGAAATAACATTAATTTCATACTGCATTGTGACAATTAATAAATATATGTGTTTGTGTGTGTCTGTGCATAATTTAGAACAGCACCTGAAACATACATAGCAAGAGCAACTATAATTTTGTGATTACTACTGTTGTTATCAATCTTTATATTCCAAAATAGAGTACAGGGCCTACTCACATCTGTTGTGGGTTTTTGGGTAATCTGGAACTGTTTCCCAGAATATCATTCTGCGTATGGATCTAGGCTAGAGTTGAATGAAAGATAAATTTGCATGACATGTAGAATACAGGAGTGAAGCAGCAGCTATTATGATCTGAAAGTAACGGAGGTTAGACACAGTAAGAGATAGACATAAGTTGCCTGCAGATTCCATCTGGTCCTTGTGCTCCTGTTCTGCATCTAGCTCTTTTTCCCAACTTGCTGGCCCTACTGACAGTGACTCAGGACACCACCAAGTGCAGTGGCAAGAGTCTTCCATAGATGTCTCAATCTGATCTTCTTCGGGGTTTCACTCGGCAGTTGGATAGTTCTGCTTACCACTTCTTGGCCTCAGTTGTCCACCTGCACTCAGCTTCTGAAGGGTTGGTTAGTGACTTGTTCTGAACCTCAAACTCCCCCCACTTTTGGACTCTTTTCCAGTTTCTCTTACAATTGTGTGATAACTTATTCCTAAAATAAACCCCTTATGGTGTAATACTCGTAGTGATTCTGCTTTCCTGACTGAAATCTGACTGATGTAATATCGTTTCATTTTTAGATTGAGTTGTTTGATTGAGTTGTAACTACTGAACCAAAAGTTTTTTTATATTGTCTGAATTCATACATTCCTTCCTTCCTCCATCCCTCCCTTTCTTCCTTTCTTTCTTTTGCAATTTACTTGTATGTGTTCAAGTTTACACTCACTAACTTATAAAACTTTATTGAATCTTGGCAGGAAGAAGGGGTTCTCCCATGATTTTCTGGACAAAACAAAAAAACAACAAAACTCCAAAAGACATTCCGGTATCCTATTTATTTTTAGCCAAACTAATTTCTCACATACTTTCATATAATTGTTGATCAATCTTCCCATGGTTGCCTTAATGTTTATGATCTCCTGAATGTCAAATACTTCCACCAATCCCTGCTTGTCTACTAATCATTACTCTATTTTCTCATGATTTCTATTAACACTGTGTTTTTAAATCCATGTATTATATTTCTATTTGCTGCAGATCTAGCATTGTCATTTGCATACTTTTAGTTAGTCATTATTGGCCTAAACTCTACTATTTGGTTATTTACAGACAGCATCTAATAGCAGAGCATGGGGAAGAAGAGATTTACAATATACTACAAGACAGGGGTCTGTGGCCTGTTAGGAACTGGGCCACCCAGTAGGAGATGAATGGCGAGAGAGCCAGTGAAGCTTCATCTGTATTTATAGCTGCCTCCCATCGCTCACATCACCACCTGAGCTCCACCTCGTGTCAGATCAGCAGTGGCATTAGATTCTCATAGAAGTGCGAACCCTATTGTGAACTGGACATGTGAGGAGGGATCTAGATTGTGCTCCTTATGAGAACCTAATGCCTGATGATCTGATGTGGAGCTGAGGCGGTAATGAAATGAAGAGGTTTGACTGCACAAAGACCATAATAAATCAACTGCTTGCAGACTCAGATCAAAACCCTATCAGTGAGTGGCAAGTGACAATTAAGCTGCATCTGGTAGCAGGCTTTATAGTGGCAAGTGAGTTGTATAATTATTTCATTATATATTACAATGTAATAAAAAATAACAGAAATAAAGTGCACAATAAATTTAATGCACTGGAATCATCCCCAAACCTTTCCCCCTCAACCGCCTCCTCCCCTCCACATTGGTCTATGGAAAAACTGTCTTCCACAAAATCAGTCCCTGATACCAAAAAGGTTGGAGACTGCTGCCATAAATGATAATTTCAAATTCAAAAACAATCTTAAATGAAAATATTACAAATAGTATTACAACAATACTATTTGCAACATTACAACAAGTAGTATGAGAGAATTAAACCAAGTATGTATGTATGTACATCTATTTATTCAGTTTTTATGTCCTTCATTATCATTTTTATAATTCTTTGTTTTTCATTGATAAAGGTCTTTTATACCTTTTATTAATTATATTACTAGATACTTATACTGTGTTCATTTTCTATTTTGTTATTGCTGGTATGTAGAATCTACTTGATTTTCATGTTAATCTTATATCCAACAAATGTGCTATATTTTCTAATGCTAATAGTTTGCAAATTCCCTCACATTTTATATGTAACATTCATATCTGCAAAAGCCAATTTTGTCTCTTTATTTTAAATATTTATAGCTCATCTCTTTTCTCAGTATAGCTATATATACCCCTCAAGTACAATCTTTTATTATAAGGATAATAACTGGCATCCTTATATGCTTTCTGACTTTAATGGGAATAGTTTCACCATTAAGCCTAATGCCTGCTATAGGCTTAATAACCATTCTGTAGTATTTTTAAGTTCCCTCCTGTTCCCAACTATGATTTTGTAATCTCTAAGTGTCCTTGTTTTGTTGTCATAAATTTTCTCCCTGTATTATTTTACTCAGCAATTAAAAAAATGTATTTCCTCCTTGCCATTCCTTCTAATCTCTATTCCTAGAATTCCTGTGAGATACATGTTGACACCTCTCAATTATTCTCTATGTTCTATAACTACTGTTTCATGCATCTCTTTTTCTGGGTGAGGTTTCCATTTCTATGTTATGGTTTGCAAATTCTCTCCTTAAGTGCACCCAGTCTACTATTTATAAAATTAAAAAAAAATGTTTAGTTTATTGTTAGGTAAAAGAGAGAACCCCAGAGCAGTCCCCATAACTGTGCACCACTAACTGTGACATAGTTTCACTCTACACAGGGAGATGTGAGGCCACACACGGCAGGAACCAAACCAGGGCCCCCACATGGGAGGCAAGAACCCCCACCGCCATCCTGGCAGTTACCAGTTGCACTTCAGTTTAGCACATGGGCCTGCCCAGGCCAGGGCCAGGATCCCCAGACCTTGACGTTGCAAGGCAAGCACTCAACCTATTGAGCTATCCTGAAATCTTCTCTTAAGAGTTTCTTTTTTTTAATAAGTAGATTTTCCTTTACCAATATGACCTTTTAAAAAACAATAACTTTATTTAGTTACAACTGCCTGGTTCTGTTTCATAAACTCCCATTCTAACTTCATAGATACTATTTCCTGCTTTATCTTTGAAAATTCTGAATATACTTAAAAGTCTGAGTTTTTTTAGATAATTTCAATTCCTTAGACGTGTATTCTTCTGTTTTTTATTCCTACCACTGTATCTTTGAATTTTCCCTTTGAACTTTCTGTCATGCAATGATGTTTCACAAAAATGAATCAAATGAAGGAACCATAAACAATTTAATCTTTTTGCAACAACATGGATGGGACAAGAAGTTATGCTAAATAAAGGAAGTCAGACTGAGAAAAGCAAATACCATATGATCTCACTGATAATGTGGAATCTAAAGATCAGAATAAATGAACAATCAAAGTAGAAATAGTCTCCAACTGAGGGAGTCAGATAGGGGGCAGAATGGTGGGGTGGGTGGGAAGGGTGAAGGGACTAGGATACTATAGGTAATAATGTCAAAAAAGCTATGCATGGTGTCAGGTGGACACTGGACCCATTGCGGGGGAGCACTTTATAAATTATATATATGCCTACCCATTGTGTTGTACACCTGAAAATAATATAAATTAATGTTGAATATCAACTATTACTTAATTTTATACACATACATCCCACATACATAGTCATGGAACGTAGAGTACAGCACAGGGAATATAGTCACAGGTATTGTAATAGCTATGTAAGGTGTCAAATGGGAAATAGACCTGTAGTATTATTACTATATAAGGGCTATAAATGTCTAAGCATTATGTTCTGTTGTACACGTGAGATTGACACAAAAAGTTAATTAAAAAATAAAGAAGAATTACCAGTATCTGCCTACTCCAAAGTTATTAAAAAAAAAATTTTAGCCTTCAGTAAGTTTATAACTCCTAGATGGAGACAGTAGATCAGGCAATCCTTAAGTGGATCTGTGGTCAGATTGATTTTTAGTATCTTCCAGAAGTTCAAGTATTTGGAACACCATAGAGAGGAGGAATACTTGACTCAAAAGACATGTAGTGAACATATGATTGACTGAGTTCTGAAGACCCTGTTTTTCTAACATTATCTTAGCATTATATGATATTGCCTTATGTGTATGTATGTATGTGTGCACTCTGGGATATTCATATGTGAAACTCATTATAATGAACCACACATAATATTTCTTTTTTTTAGTATTCATAATCTTTTATTTCATTTGCTAGTTGTTTTTTTTAACAATCAGAATTCTTCCAAGCCAATCAAATAATGCTTTGTACATTTAGATTTATTTTACTGTTTTTGAGAAGGTGAAAGAGACAGACAGAGACAGTGAGAAGGGGTTAGAACCCAGAGCACAGTCTCCATAGTTGTACATTAGTTTTACGTAGTTTCATTACACACAGGTGGATGTGGGGCCATGCAGAGTGGAACCATCCTGGGGGCCTCTATATGGGAGGCGAGAGACCCTTCTCTGCCATTCTGCAGTTACCAGTTGTGCTGTAATTCAGCACGGGGATTCGATCCCTGAACCTCAAGGTTGCAAGGCAAGAGCTCAACCTGTTGAGCTATCCTGGCATCCCTTATTCACTAGTTTTAAGTGAATAAACATTATTTATTGTTCCTCTAAATTAGTCTTATCAAACAAACAGGTCCTAATGTCAGCATATTTCTGCTTTGGGTCATTTAATCATTTTAATGTTATTTTCATTTGAAAAGACAAAACACTAAGATAAATATTCTGCACAAAATAACTTTTAAACTGGTCTTAATTTTTTTTAAGTACTTTCTAGTCAATATCAGGCCTTGCTCTTAATGACCAAATGACTATTTGGGACCACCTATCAACTAACCTTACCTTTTTCCTGCTCAAAATGAGATTGTCCTTTTTACTTTCCCAGGGAAATGGGTAATAAATTTTGCAATGTGTTCAAAAGACAAGAAAATGCCAAGTAAATAAAGGAATGTTACTGAATAAAACAATAAATGAAACAGGCAATTTTTGTTATCTCTCAAATGAGACAATAAACTTAGATAATATGCTCATTTTCTTCCTTTATATCTGTTCTAAAAACATCCAGGATAAAATCTATTCATATGGTAGACAGTACCATTCACAGAATTTATTTTAAACCAATCACTTATTTTAAAGAGAAAACCCTGTTTTAGCTATTAATGCTGCTCATACTATTCCAAAAAACTAGAAAAATGTCTGCCACAGGAATGCCAGGATAGCTCAGCTTTCAAGCGCTTGCCTTGCAATCACTAAGTCTGGAGTTCAATTCCCAATCCTGACCCATGCAATACCATATGTCGAATTGCGGGGTAACTAGCAGCCCACTGCAGAGGTCTCCAGTTCGGCTTCTGTCCTGTGTGGCCCCACATCCACCTTGTGGAATGACATCATGTCACAACTAACGATGTACAATTATGCAGACTCCTCTGGGCCCTCCCCCCCCCCTCTTTCCCTCCCTTCCTCCCTCCCTCTCTCCCTCCCCCTCTCTCCTCTCTCAACTTCTCTCAAACAATAAAATACAACTTAAAAAAAATGTCTGTTATATAGGACACTCTTAATAAATACTTAATGAATTAATGAAGAGGTGAGCAGGTTAGTGTATGCATTTATCATTTTAATACCATGAACCTTGATTCTAAATTAGAACTTAATAATAAAAACTGAGTTGTCTATTGCAAATCGTTTTCCCTCTCAAAGGATACAAAATGGGAAGAAAAACTTCTTTCAATCAAATGTGACCATTCTATATCTTCTTTACCAGTCATTTTCCCTAGAAATCTCTGAATAAAAATAAAATGTTATTTACTAAATTCCTTTTTAACCAACTCATGAATCTCCCATTTTGTGTTTATGCAGAAACCACAAATAATACAAATTCCACAGAATATTAAATAAAATTCTTGTACCTTTCACACAAAATATTATTTAGCAAATTCAATATTAGAAGGTAGCTTCCAAATAGTTTTTCCTCTAATAAGTTAATTATTTTTTAAAGCCAGAAATGACAAATTTATGCTACTGCACACTAAAAAATAAATATTCCCTGTATGGAATATCTCACAACAGATGTTGTTTCAATAAATTCATTCATCATCTATACACATTTAAGTGTTTTAGTATAAGTGTCAATCAAACTCCAAGAGCTGCCACTTCTCATTACCGTACCAACCTTATATTTATACAAATTAAAATAATAAAATGTGCCAGTTTGGGTGTGTTTAATTAACTTGCAACAGTAAATTCCTATAACTAACTACAGTTAACACTTCTAGTATTTCACCACTAGACTCTCCACATCATGAAACTGGAAGCCATCATTTATATTAACAGGAGTTACTAACAAGCATCATGGGAAGAATTAATTCTTTTTTAAGTCCTTTTAAAAGGTTTCCAATAATATAAATGAGTAGCACTCAAAGTTTGAGGCATTATTAACATTATTATTTGCCCAAAAGGAAATATGGAGTACTACTACTATAAATTTATAACCAATCAAGATAACTGATTTATAAAAATATGAATTGTGAAAAAAGTAACCACCCACATGAATCCTGTGCTACTGAAAGAGAAAACTATATACAAAAAGACATGTATTCTAGTCTTAAAGGAAGTAGCTTAAATAAAAAAAAAAGTCTCATAGTAATGAGGACTCTGAAAGGAACAGTATAGTACAAGAGGTATTTTTCAAAAATTAAATACTAGCTACATAATTTGTGGATAATTCCAATACAGAGTAATAGAGATACTGAAGAAATAATATGTTTATTTATCTATATAACACAGACAATAAATGTTGGTGGAATACATATATGTAAAAGCTACTCAAGAGTCTTATATAGGATTAAGGTTGTTAGGTTTGAGAAAAATATGTGCAGATTTTATTTTATTATCAAACTGCTCCCTGATATTGATGAACTAATCAAAACTCTCAAGAAGAATGAGAGTTCCTTTTCCTCTTTATGCTTACCAAATTAGGCACTAAACAGACATTCTATTTTTTGCCAGGTTGACAAACATAAAACAGTATCTCCTCTGGTGTTCATTTGCATAATAGCTTCTTTATATACCATGTCCATAATTCTATTGGGTTGACCACTCCTTTTCTTATTGATATATATATAAAGGTTTTCTTTATATACTCTAGCTACTGATCCTTGGTTAATCTATGTGCTATAAGTATCTTCTGATCTGTGCCTTACATTTTCATTTTGTTATGTTTATCTTTGTTATAAACATTTTTTTAACTGATATCAAATTTATGAAGCATTTCTCATATTATGGTCCATGCATTTCTGCAATTATTTAAAAGATCCATTCCACACTGAAAGCCATGGACTTCTCAAATTCTAAAAACCAATGAGAATAATTTCTACTGGAATGAAGTAAGATAAAAAAAGTTCAAGTAGAAGGAAAATAAATTAATGTTGTGAGTACTATGTGTATTTATTACATGTACAGATATTTTGAGTAACTATATGCAAGGTAATTTTATATAAATTCTATTTTAGTCTTTATATTTCTCTAAAGCCATTACCTTTGTTTTCAGATAAGTGCATAGAGGCTAGTGAGGTGAAATAAACTGGTTCAAGGTGTGTTTGATGCTAAAGTTCTTTCAGAAAAGTAAAATGGGAATGCCATGATTTCTCTTTTCCTAAGTTTTGAATATGTATCTTTTATTATTTAAATGCCAATATGGCTTTATCCCTGGTAGATAGTTATATTCAGAATCAAGTACATGTTTAAGTTAAATTAATTATATGTTTATTATAACCAAATTTGTGATCCACAACACATTATAAAGATATATTACTATGCTTTGAATAAATAAATATATAAACAGTAACAACTTAAAGCTAATCATCTTTGAAAGCAATTTTTATTTTCATGTAAACTAAAGACTGAATTATAAACTTATCCTTCTTTTATCTATGCCTGAAAAAAATCACTGAGTAACTTAAAGTGAAGTTTCTTACCAAAGAGAAAAACTGGAGGCTTTGGTCAATGGAAAGATGCAATACCTTTTGTGCCAGTGTATCCATCGTTCTGTTTTATTTAACCTTTGCTTGAACAGCTCCTAATCCTCTTCCACATCTCAGCAGCCAGATGTTTAGGGGCCAGCTTCTCCAGCATGTCTTTGCTGGCTACCCCTAACTCAACCCCATGCTGATCTCTAACACGGCCCTTACAATGCTGAGGATGACTGTCTGCTGACCTGCTGTCCCCTGATACCACTGCAGCAGCTGAGTAATTTTATCGAATGCCAGCATTGTGTCCAGTGACTGATACATATTAGTTCTCAATGTATGGTTTAACTTTGTTGTGATATTACCCTTTTGTAATTTAACTCTCTTGTGATTTAACTCTGTATGATTAATTCTCATACCAATTTTTCATTTCAAGAAATGAGGGAAGAAAAATTCTGTGAAAACCAATTGTTTAATCTGATTCATAAGTTAGTAAGTTTGGTAAGGTGACCTTATTAACTATAAATTATCATGGGGAGAGGTACAAAAATACAGCAGTGAATATCTGCCATATTTTAACTATTTGGTTAAAAGAATGACATAAATTTGCTTTATAGTAATCCAGGACATAAATTTTCCTTAGAAAACTATCTGGAGAACTATTATAATAAGGTATCTTGGAAAGCTAAAACAATTTCACATCTACCTAAAAATAACTTTTTTACTCTTTCCATTCATTTATTTCTTCAGAAAACCAAGATTCCACAAGTCACCTACGCCAAACTCTCTGGCTTGATATAGTTAACTATCTTCATCTCCCTCACTGTTTGCCTACAAAAAAAAAAAAAAAAAAAAAAATCAAATATATAAGAATTAAAGGAAAGACTGCTGCTACTTTCAGTGTAACATCAACAAAATAAAGCCCTATTTATTAAAGTACATGATTAATTCATATCAGAACCCAAAGCATTTGTGCTGTCATATGATACAGATTAATAGACTGCAAAAGGCTAGTCCATGGACTACCCGGAGAGCTCACTGATGCTCTGGGACCTCGCTGAAAAACACTGATCTCACATATTCTAGTAATGTAACAATTTTAACCCATGATATAGCCTACTATTAACTAAATATATTGTTCCTCTGCCCCTCTTACCTTAAAGCATTACATTGAACCGCTATTTTAACTTGAGTATACTGCAAACCAGAAAAGCATTAAGTTCAAGTTGGGGTCACACGTCAGAGTCATCTGGTTTTCTTTTTTATCCCACTGTCCAACTACATTACTGTGTTTTAATTTAGTTGGTTGCAGAAAGCTGAGATGACAATAATACTAGCGAAGACTTCCTCATCCAGATCATAAGATCAGCACTATAAAAGCACACTTCAATAAAAACAACACACACAACAATATGCTTCCAAGTATCAGCGATTAAATTGCTGCACAATTACTTTTGACTCATTCTGCACATTCCCCCCATTCCCTCAGTGGAAATGCCTAATCTTCACAAGGTGTTCATTTCCTGTCTCACCCAACAACCACCTTCTGCAGTTTTATTTTGTTGATCTCTCCTTCCTAAATTTCCATGGGGATTCCTCATTTTAAAACATGCTCTTTGCTCTCATTCCTGAACACAACCCCATTAGCACTGCTGCCTGTGCCTTGGATTACAACAGACACAGAAGTTAATAGCTTGCCAAAATCCTAAGGGATTATATGAAATAATGATTGTCCTGGCCAGAGCATCTAGAGTTAAAACTGTGGGTGACAGTGTGGGGTGTCAGATTACCTAATAGCATTTACAAAAACTGAATGCCCC
The DNA here is from genome assembly GCA_004027555.1 of Craseonycteris thonglongyai. Taxonomy (NCBI): domain Eukaryota; kingdom Metazoa; phylum Chordata; class Mammalia; order Chiroptera; family Craseonycteridae; genus Craseonycteris; species Craseonycteris thonglongyai. The sequence continues at coordinate 29,707 of PVKE010010527.1, read as the reverse complement.
TTTTGCTCTAATTCTATTAAAGAAAATTTTATTGAGTATCTCTACTCAATACTAGGCTCTCTGCAAGGCAATGGAGGTAAGGTTAATGCAAAATAAGATGCAGTTTCTACACTGAAAATATGAGATGTGATTAAAAAAATACAGCAAATGTTTGAATTAAGAAGAATTACTGGAGATACTGGGATGGCTCAGCGTGTTAAGAGCTCACTGTGCAGCCTGGGGTCCAAGGATTGAGTCCTGGCCCAGGCCCGTGTGGACCCATATGCTGAACTGGGGTGTGGTCTCCAGTTCAGTTCTTGCCAGGGCGAGCTTCCCATGTGGGAGGCCCCCGGTTCAGCCCCCAGCTTGTGGGGGCATACCTTCCATGTCAGAGGTCCCTGCTCAGTTCCTGCCCTGTGCAGCCCCATGCCCACCTGTGTGGAATGAAACTAAGTTGAAAACTGATGACTTACAACTATGGAGACTGCTCTGGGCTCTCCCCTTTCTCTCTACCTCTGTCTCTCTCTCTCTGTCAAAAGAAATAAAACAAATATTAAAAAAAATTCAGTACAGTAAAAGACACATTGCCATTAAGTCCCCTCAAAATACTCCTCCTCGCTTCAAACACACTTATCTATCATTCTGGACATTTTTTGAAGCAGTTCTGGAAGTCCTCTTTCATGAATGTCTTTAGTTGCACTGTCATGGCTACCTTCATATCCTGAATCAATTCAAAACACTTACCTTTCATGGTCATTTTGACTTTAGGGAAGAACCAGAAGTCACACAGTGCCATATCTGGTGAATGAGGTGGGTGAGGACACACCGTTATGTTTTTATGTGACAAAAATTGCCATACAAGAAGCAATGTGTGACCTGAATTGATTCAGGACATTAAGGCAGTCACAACAACACAACTAAATATAGTCATGAAAGAGGATTTTGTTAGAACTGCTTCAGAAAGTGGCAAGAACGATGAGATAAGTGCGTGCGAAGTGAGGGGGGATATTTTGAGGGGGATTAATGGCAATGTGTCTTTTACTGTAATCAATTTTTTAATTTAAATATTCATTGTATTTTTTATCATAGCTTGTATTTCAGACAAGAATAAGTCAAATAATTAATACACCACTGTATCACTAGGATGTTAAAATGAAATAAGTGTATATATAAACACATTTAATTTCTGAGATAATATACAGAGAGAATTGTTGATAGGATTACAAAAGGATATGAGAAAAATCCACACTACAGGAAGTTAACAAAGAAATTACAAGGAAAGTTTTAGATAATAAAGGAAGGACTTTATGTTCAACCATTATTTTGATCCTAGTGAAGGCATTCATGATCAGCAGAATAGCATGGACAAGGAGTATCAAAGTGGGAAATAGGGGAAGCCAGGATGGCTCAGTGGGTTAAGCGCTCACTTTGCAGCGCGGGGGACTGAGGATCGAATCCCGGCCCCGGCCCATGTTGAACTGAGGAGTTCCCCCAGCTCAGTTCTCTCTCTCTCTCTCTCTATCAAAAAAATAAATAAGTAAACAAAGTGGGAAATAGGGTGATGTTTGGAAAACAACAGTTTGACTAAACAAAGACTATGAACTGAGAGAAAACTGGGATAAGACAAAAACAAAACAAACAAACAAACAAAACAAACAAAAAACCAAACATGTAGGTAGCAGGCAAGGCTGGAAACTATTTAGTTTGAACATATATAGCATTAACTATCTAATAGCTTCTAAGATACAGACACTTGTCTGACTCATTCGTAGATACTAGGCAGTGACCTCCCTGAGTAGTTGCAGTAAAAGAGATAAGTTTTCAGACCTGCAATAGCTTGTTCCCCTAAACTCTGGTAAATTTTAATCCTCTGCATTTATATCGTTGACTGAAAGATGATGAATCTCATGGCATTATTAAAAAAGGAAATCTAGTACTGTACCACTGGGTTGCATTTCCAATTTTCCTTAACCTTTCTTAGGCCCACCTTTTCTTTAAGCACCCAGAAATATTAAAAAATTACCCAGCTGCCTGGAATTCCTATTGTAAAATTCAATGTGTATATAATAGTATTTGCAAAATTTTATTGAGCATCTTCTACATGCCAAGCACTATGGTTCATTTAGTCTTTGTAATAACCTACTGGGATAAGTATTATACCAGGCGAAGTAAGATTCAGGAGGAGATAACATTTCCATAGTCACTCAGTGATAACAGGTAAAGCCAACATAACTCCAAAGGCTTAAATAATTAAAAGTAAAAAACAAACTCCACAAGTTTAAATAGATCTAGACAAGAAAGAAGGAGAGAAAGGAATTTTGGAGGGAAAAACAAATGCCAAATGAACCAATAATAAATGAGATTTAAGTAATTGACATTTTCCATGAGAACTTAACACAGTGACTCTGCTTAACATACATATCAGGGCTTTTTATTTATTTATTTTTTTACCAGAGAGCGTCCCCTAATTGGGAAAAGGGGTATTTCAGTGTCATATACAGACCCATTTTGATAAACACATTTCTTCTATCTCCTAAATGCTTACTTAAAAAATACTACACTTGCAATCAGCATACCACTTCTGGGCTTGCTTTCCTCAGTGGGCCATGTCAAGTGAGTGCTTAATTAACTTGCTATATGACCTCACTTCATCTTTCAATCTGCTTCTCTGCTTGCGAAATGAAGGATTAAATTATATGACCTAATAACATTTTGTCTGGTTCTAAAACACCATCAGTCTATAATTCTGCATGAACATATATGGTTTTTCGTCTTTTTGCTGTCCTATGGTGTATGTACCCTTATGTAGTTATAGTGGAGTTGAACTACAGATTTTGGGGTGTTTTCACATGAACAGAGATTTTTCAGTTTTGATCACATTCCTGTAATCAAATGGAAAATCTGAAAGAACTAATAATTTCATTGATTTCAGTAATATTAATCATCTTGGAAAATATCTGTTTGATTATAGTTTTACGTTGCACAAGAGAAAACAGAAAACCAAAGCACAGGGTCCACATACTGTCTCAAGTCACCACATTCATTGTTCATTGTAAAGTTCTGAGATCTTGGTTACTGGGTGCTCTAAATGCCTGCATCTGATCAACAACCTATAATAAAACGAAGATGAAAGGTTGTAAGACTGTTGTAATTTATAGGATGAACAGTACAAGAGTTGAAAACTTAAGCCTAAGCATGATGTGAAAATCTTTCATTTCTAGAAGGAAGCCATCAGATTTAATTAGATGCCATGAAAGCAAACAGATGCTAATTTAGTGAAAATAACAACCATTTCTGAACTCTCAACTTGATTAACACATAGAAGTTGAGAATTTTTATGGAAAGGAATCTATAATTCTAAACATAAGATGCGCTCAACAGGTGTGTTTAAGTATGCCCAAACCAGGTAATAATAGAAAAGAGGAGTCAGAATTATAGCAGTCTGAAAACTACAGCAGTCTGCAAACATCTTTATTTTCAATATAAACCTATGCCAACAAAATCACAGGTGCCAGTCACTATTTCTACAGAGGACTCACTACATATACAAATAATGTTCAGGGTATTCTACTTGCTTCAAGATGCCACCATCAGAAAAAAATTCTCATTCATTTACTCAAGAAGGCAATGTTGCCAGGCCAGAGAGATAGACTGAAGGAACACATGACAGGGACTCAATCTGCTCACTGCCACTCACAAATTCCTTTGTCTCTTCTTTCCTGGCAAAATGCAACCTTGTTATGCTGAAGGGGAAAGATCCATAAACATCCAGACATGCCAAGGTGGCTGCAAGAAAAATAAAAGATTCAAGTGACAGGCTGTCTGGCCAGCCCCTTTATACATAAGTATGCATGACCAACATATGCACCAACTTATGTACCTGGTCACAAAAAGGTGCATTAAAACAGACCATTTCTTCTCTCAATATTATCTGATTTTGAACACATTACATTTTTTTATACTCTACAATCTCTTTTATAAAAATCAGAATTAATCAGGTAAAAAGGAAACTCTTGGGGTTTTAGTCAAGGTCTTCAATAGGAATAAATATAAGTACAAAAAAGGAAATGGGAGAAGCACCATTAATATTTATTTAGGGTCCAAAAATTCCACTACAGAAAAAGAGCTGACCATCTTTTAGAGCTTTGTAAAATCCTTGTAATGAACAGGCCAGCAAGTTTCAAAAGTGCCTGCCAATTATATATGTACTCCCTATTTCTTGTTCTGAGAATAAAACATAAAAATTCAGACATCTTTTGAGGGTCTGAAAAAGCCATATGCTCTGACCAGCTATGTCCTAGCTCAATGTTTGTTTCACTAATCCATTCTGAATGCATAATCTAACAGACACATTAGCAATGACTAATACATTTCATTTCAAAAATCACTTTAAATCCTACTTTTCAGTCCTCAGTGAAAGAAGAAATAAGGGGGAAGAACATCGCAGCTGGAATCTGGTTACATTCCTTCATGTTTTGTGGTCTGAGCCTCAAAAGGAAATGTAGCAAAGAATCAGAGTTTTCTTTTACAGTGTGCAGGTGCAAAAGAAATGGCTTAGGTAAGGCATCAATCCAGACCCATGTTTCATATGGGCCAAACAAAGAAAAGAATGACTCTCCCTTCCCCCAAAGCAAAACTGGCTAAATAGGGCTTTGAACTCAAATATTTCATGTGCCAATAGCCAGATGAGGCAGGCAATCAGAAAGCGAAGAGGCTGAGGATTCCGAGACCTATCACATTAAGTATAATTTGTCTAATGAGTCCTATTTTCCATCTCTCATGAAGACCTGATACCACCTAATACCCTGGAAAGGTTTACATCCAAACTGACACACTCAGGAGGAAAGAAACCATGTCTCATCTGCTTTTTCAATGATCCTGGATAAGAATAACTGAGAGGTGGATTCAACCAACAAGCATAATCAATAAATGTTATTTTTATTTATATATTTATTTCTACATCTATGTTCTTCCCAAAAGGCTTTGAAGTATTTTACTAAAGTACATGAAACCAGCTAAAATATTTGATAGTTCATAAACTCTAGGATGGCATCAACTGTGAACTGCATCATTACCTCATGTAACATTAAGAAAAGGTAAATCATAATATGACATATCATTAATTGTAAGGTGCATATCATTTTTAGCAATATTAAAATGTCAAAATTATGTATGCTAGAAACAATAAAATAAATATGTGTTGCGGTAAAAGGGGAAAAATAGATGTAGAATATAAAATTAGTTCATAGAAATGCAATTCCTATGGTTCTCATGACTGCCAAAGAAAGAACAGGTAACGCAATCACCTAAATCTAGCTGGCTTGCCCAGATTATTTAGAAAAAAGTTAATCAAACAATAAACAAATCATTGCTACTGCTTATACTCAGGCACACTACTTGGAGTTGTCTACATGCCAGACTGTTTCTTCACAGATTAAAATGTGCAGGTAATCTGGAGAAAGTAGTTATCCTTTTGAGAGATACCCTTGCTTCAAGCTCCCAAAGTGATTTTCCTATATAACTAATACTTTAAGTCAGATCATCATGAAAAAAATTGATAAAAATCTGGAGAGACACTAAATATTATTAATATGGAAAACCTAGGGAAGTTTGGGAGGGATGATCATTCTCCACAAAACTATAAAATGATCTTTGTCCAAGACGTATCTGGTCATGGTACTCTCTCTTGCTTAAAATCATCCAGAGGTTTCTTCATATGTTATAAGTAATGTTTTTCATTATTAAATAAACAAGTGAAATGATAGTGAAAATGGTGGAGTAGGTAGATCTAAGGACTTGTCCTTACAGAGAAATATTAAAAAACAAAATTTTTTTTTTTTTCAAAGCAAAAACTGTCAGAATCAACTTTGCCCAAACTGTGGAAAATAGTGAAAAATTTACAACAACCAGGTGAATATTGAATCAAGAAAAAAGAAACTCAAAATCTGGAGGAAAACTTTGCAGTATTTTTACTTATCCTAATCCCAACCCATTCACCTGCTCAGCAGTGGTCTTGAAGACAGCAGCCTACATTGTAAGTGTAGGGTCCTGATCCCTGGTTCTTAAGAGAACAGAGCATATCTTATTCTAAAAAACTTTATGTTTGTCTGTTCTAACTTGTTTGGGAGCTATCTGAAGGAGTAATACAAGTTGCCCACCTTTGTTTTACCTAATCAGAACTCACTCAGAGACAAAAAGCAGGGGACACTGATCAAGATATATGGCAAACAAACAACCCACAACCTTGTACAAAAGATTAAGGCTGAAACATTCAATAAACTATCTAAAGCCTGGTGGGAGGGCAGAGGGTGGGGTGGGGGTGGGGGGGGGAAGCTGGGGAGAGCTTGAAAAATTAGTGCTTCAAAACTGCCCATATACAAGTATACTAGGGAATACAAAAGTCATGCATTTGCCCAGTATAGGATGCATGCTCAGAAAAGACCTGAGAAGACTAGGCTTCTTTTTACCTCTCACTGGTATGTAGTCTAACTACAAGCAAGAAGTGAAGGCTAAGGTCTTAAATTGAAATAAAAGGAAACTACGTAGTTACTCAAAGCTGTACAAAGAAATATAGATCTCCAATAAAGGAAACTACATTGGTAAATAAAAAACACAGTACTAAGGGCACATAACGTATAAAGACGCAATATGTCAAAACAACAACAACAAACAACATAAAGGTGGGGGAACAGAGTTGTAGAGGAGTGGCTTTTATATGCTACTTAAGCTAAGTTGGTATCAATTCAAACTAGATTGTTATAAATACAGGATGTTAATTATAATTCACAGAGTAACCAATGAGAAAATATCTTTACAATATACTGAAAAGGGTATGAGAAGGCAATCAAAATGGTACATTACCAAAAAAACCCAAAACAACAACAAAAAGGAAGGAAGGGAAAAAAAGGAAGGAAAAAAAAAGGCAGTAATGGAAAAAATAAGGGACTAGAATAGAAAAAAATTATCATATGTGAAAAAGGTATCAGAAATACGGAAAACAAATCGCAAAATGGCAGAAATCCTTTCATACCAATAATTAAGTATAAGTAAATTAAACTCTTCAATCAAAAGCTAGAGATTGGGAGAATGAATAAAATAACATGATCCAACTATATGTTGTCTATGAGAGATACATTTTAGGTCCAAAGACAAGTAAGTTCAGAGTGAAAAAACAGAAAAGATATTCCATGGAAATAGTAACCAAAAGAGAGCTGGGGTTGCTATACTAATATCATACAAAATATTCTTTAGGTTAAAAATTGTTACAAGAGGCAAAAGGGTCAATTCATCAAGAAGAAATAAAAACATATGTACCAAATGACAGAGCCCTAAAACATATAAACATTGACAGAAATGAAGGGAGAAACAGTGCTACAATAATAGTTGGTGAGTTTAATAACCTACTTTCAATAATAAATAGAATAGTTTGACAGAAGAACAATAAGGATATAGAGGACTGACAACACTATAAAGCACTTAGACCTAACATATATATATGTGTGTGTGTGTGTGTGTATATATATGTATATATATATATATATATATATATATAGAGAGAGAGAGAGAGAGAGAGAGAGAGAGAGAGAGAAAGAGAGAGAGAGAACACTGCATCTAACAACAGCAGAATACACATTCTTCTCAAATGCATATGAAATATTCTCTAGGACAGACCATATGTTAGGTTACAAAACAAGTCTTGATAAATTTAAAAAAAAATGAGGGGAAGCCAGGATGGTTCAGTAGGGTTAAGTGCTCACTTTGCAGCCCCAGGGACCAAGGATTGAATCCCGGCCCTGGCCCGTGTGAACCCGTATACTGAACTGGGGTATGCTTCCCCTGTGGGAGGCCCCCAGTTCGGTTCTTGCCGCCAGGTTGGACTCCTGACTCCAAGGGGCGTGCCTCCCATGGGAAAGGCCTGCAGCCCAGTTCCCACCCTGTGCGGCTCCTGCCCACCTGTGTGGAATGAAACGATGTTGAAAACTGATGAAGTTCAACTATGGAGATTGCTCTGGGCCCTCCCCCTTCTCTCTGTCTCTGTCTCTGTCAAAAACAATAAATAAATAAATAAATAAATAAATAAATAAATAAATAAATAAATAAATAAATAGGTTTGGTGGAGATACAAATAATTAAAATCAGAAATGAAAATAAGAATATCTCCTTACAGAAATGAAAAGTATAAAAAAACACTATATATAACTATACACCAACAAATTAGACAACCTAGATGAAATAGACATATTCCTGGAAATACACAAATGATCTAAACTGACTCAAGAATATACAAAACTATGAATAGACCTATAACAAGTAAAGAAATTGAATCAGTAACCCAAAACCTCCCAACAAAGAAAAGTCTAGGGGAAGCCGGGATGGCTCAGTGGGTTAAGTGCTTGCCTTGCATCCCCAGGGTCTGAGGATCAAGTCCTGGCCCCAGCCCATCTGGGCCCATATGCTGAACTGGGGTGTGCCTCCCATGTGGGAGGCCTCAGGCCCAGTTCCTGCTGCCATGCCCCTCAACCCCTATCCACCTAAGTGGAATAAAACCAAGTCAAAAACTGATGATGTACAACTATGGAGAATGCTCTGGGCCCCCCTCCCCTTCTCTCTGTCTCTCTCTGTCTCTTTAAAAAAAATAAATAAATAAATCTTAAAAAAAAAAAGTGGGGAAGCTGGGATGGCTCAGTGAGTTAAGCACTCACTTTGCAGCCCCAGGGACTGAGGATTGAATACCGGCACCGGCCCATGCAGACCCATATGCTGAACTGGGGAGTGCCCCCAGTTCAGTTCTCACCGGGGCGAGACCCCGGCCCAGTTCCTGCCCTGTGCAGCCCCACGCCCACCTGTGGAGTGAAACTATGTAGAAAAACCAATGATGTACAACTGTGGAAACTGTTCTGGGCCCTCTCCCTTTTCTTTGTCTCTGTCTCTGTATCTCTCTCTCTCTCTCTCTCTCTGTCAAAAACAATAAAAATAAATCTATAAAAAAAAGAAAAGAAAGAAAAGTGCAGGATCCCATGGCTCCACTGGTAAATTCTAACAAAGATTTAAAAGAAAAATTAACAGCATTCCTTAAACTCTTCCAAAAAACAGAAAAGGAGGAACGTTTCCTAACTCATTAGTTGAGGCCACAATTACTCTGACACAAAAGCCAGATAGATACCTCATTATAAAATTCTAGACCAATATCACTTATGACTATAGATGCAAAGATCCTCAATGAAATACCAGCACACTAAATTCAATGGCTCATTAAAAGGACTTTTTACCAAAAATCAAAAAGATTGTCCTAAAATTAATATGGAATCACAAGGGTTCTAAATAGCTGCAACAGTATTGAAAACGAACAACAAAACTGGCAGATACATATTTCTCAATTTCAAAACTTATTGTTGTATTGGCAGAAGGATAAATCTATAGACCAATGGACTAAAATTCAGAATGTAAAAATAATCTATGGCTAACTGATTTTTCAATGAGTGTGCTAAAGCTATTCAATGTGGAAGAAATAGTGTCTTCAACAGAAGGTACAGGTAGATACCTGCATGGAAAAGAATGGAGTTGGCCTCCTACCTCATACCATATACAAATGTAACTCAAAATGGGTCAAAGACCTAAATATAAAATATAGAATGATAAAACTATTAGAAGAAAATGAAGGGGTAAATCTTCAAAATCTTGGGTTTGGCAATGGATTTTAGATATGAAATCAAAGCAGATGCAAAACAAAAAAGATAAACAAAATACACCCAATCAAAATTTAAAACTATTGTGCATAAAAAGACACTATAAAAAAGGTGAAACAATTTTTTAATTGTTTATTTATCTCATGATAAGAGAAGAATTACTGCTGTAGGGTTATGGGGGATGGTTGAACACTGGACATCTGACATTGAACAGATGAAACTGAGAGCACTCTATTAGTCACATATGCTCATAGCCCAGAGGAGGACACTGCATGCCATTCAAGGTCACATGGAGGTTACAACTGGGAATACAATGTAAAAATTAATAAACAGAAACCTCATTTAAAATGGAGTTAGGGGGAAGCTGGGATGGCTCAGTGGGTTAAGCGCTCACTTTGCAGGGCTGGGGACCAGGGATCGAGTCCTGGCCCTGGCCCTGGCCCGTGCGGACCCATGTGCTGAGCTGGGGAGTTCCCCCAGTTCAGTTCTCTCTCTGTCTCTGTATCACTCTCTTTCTCTCTCTCTCTGTCAAAAACAATAAAAAAATAAAAATAAATAAATTAAAAAATGTATTTAAAATGGAGTTAGGAGGCTAAAAAGAGAACTCTCATGCATATGTCACTCAATGCATACACCACTGACCCCAACAAGAAGTATCTTGCATCTCCAACAGGAAATGATACTACATTACTACCTCAGCAGGAGGAAGAAAAGATTCCTTCTTGCCCACCAACAACTTATCCAATAAAGACCACCATAACTCAGCCAATGAAACGTCACTATAACTTTCAGTTTCCTCTACCGACTCTCTGTTTACAACAGCCCCTCCTCCCAAGTCCAGTAAAGAGAGTTTCTCTTTTGTTTCTCTGGATTAGGTGTGGTTTGCCAATAGAGTACATGTCCCAACTTGCAGTTCTTCCTTGTTCCCAAATAAATCCATTTTGCTGGAGAAATACCTTGCTATTTGTTTAAGGTCAACATTATTGAACTACCAAGGGCTGTGAGAGACAGATTTTGTGGTATCAAAAGGATATAGAGGGAAAGCTGGGATGGCTCAGCGGGTTAAGCGCTCGCTTTGAAGCCCCGGAGACCGAGGATCGAATCCCGGCCCCGGCCCATGCGGAACCCACATGCTGAACTGGGGTGTGCCCCCAGTTCAGTTCTTGCCGGAACCTATGTGGGAGGCTCCCGGCCCAGTTCCTGCCCTGCGCAGCCCTGTGCCCACCTGTGGAGTGAAACTATATGGAAAACTAATGTCAACTATGAAGACTACTCTGGGCCCTCCCCCCTTCTCTGTCTCTCTCTTTGTTTCTCTCTGTCAAAAATCAATAAAAATAAATCTTTAAAAAAAAAAAAGGATATAGTCATTATCAATGATTTACGTTCATATCAACTGTTTTATGTAGAATATAAAATTTCCACAGCAAAAAAAAAAAAATAATAAAAATAAAAAAGGATATAGTGACAACTGGTTCCTCTGGAAAGACGTAACTGGTTTGTTTTCATAATTTCCCAGCTGATAAGAAACTAAAATTCACCTGCTTATTGTAGTAATTACACATGCGTATTGGTGGGAAAGGGGGGCTGTTTGAATAGAGAAACTTATACATAGGAGCAGAGTGGGGCGGGGTTCTTAAAGTCCTCCTGGTTGCATTAGATAATAAAAGTAACAGATAATATTAATTTTAGGTCTTAAACTGTAACTACTCAAGGAATGGGAGAAAATATTTGCAAATGATATATCTGATAAAAGGTCTAGTACCCAGAACATATAAAGAAGGCTTACAACTCAACAACAAAAAAAGATGAACCGGAAAGCCAGGACAGCTTAGCAGGTTAAGCACTTATTTTGCAACTCTGGGAACCAAGGATCAAATCCCAGTCCCGGTCTGTGAGGACCCATATGATGAACTGGGGTGTGCTTCCCATGCAGGAGGCCCCCAATTCAGTTCTTGCCCCCCTCCCTTCGTTCAGCACCTGGCTCGAGGGGGTGTGTCTCCCATGCGGGAGGCCCCAGTCAAGTTCTTGCCCTGTGCAACCCTCACCCACCTATGTGGAACGGAAATTATGTCGAAAATAGATGACATACAACTATGGAGACTGCTCTAGGCCCTTCCACTTCTCTCTGTCTCTCTCTGTTTCTGTCAAAAACAATGAAACAAATCTTTTTTAAAAAAAGTCAACCAATTAAAAAATGGGCAAAGAACTTGAAAAGACATTTCTCCAAAGAAGATATATAAATGGCCAGCAAGCACATGAAGAAAGTTCTTAACATCATTATTCATGAAGAAAATACAAATCATAATCACAATAATATGCCACATCACACCAGGAAATATAAACTGGTACCACTGCTGTGGAAAAGTTTTGCAGTTCCTCAAAAAGTCAAAGACAGAATTACCATATGACCTAGCTATTCTACTCCAAGGTATATATGTAAAAATAAATAAATAAATAAATAAAAATAAAACTACCGTATTTTCCGGTGTATAAGACGACCGGGCGTATAAGACGACTCCCTAATTTTACAGTTAAAACATAGGTTTAGGCCTATATTCGCTGTATAAAACTACAGCCTCAGAAGTGGGGGGTAGTCTTATACAGCGAATATAGGCATAAACCTATATTTTAACTGTAAAATTAGGGGGTCGTCTTATACGCCCAGTCGTCTTGTATGCCGGAAAATACGGTATGTATACTCAACACTTTTCTACATGAATGTTCACAGCAGCACTATTCACAATAGTTAAAAGGTGGAAATAACTGTAATATCCACCAGCAAATGAATAAATAAAATATGATATAGACATTCAACAGAGTATTATTCAGTCATAAAAGTGAATAAAGTACTGATTATGCTTAACGTGGATATACCTTAAAAACATTAGAGTAAGTGGGAAAAAAAAAACCTTAAACAAAAGTTCACATATTGTATGATTCCATTTGTATGAAAAATCCAGAATGGGTAAATCCACAGCAACAGAAAGTAGATGGTAGTTGTTTAGGGCTGAGAAAAGGATGCTAGGTGGTGACTGTTCAATGGGAACAGGGTTTTCTTTTTGGTTGATGAAATGTTTGTAACTAGAGATAGTTGGTGGTTACACATCATTATGAATACACTAAATGCCACTGAAATGTACTTTTAAAAAGTTAATCTTACATTATGTAAATTTCACCTCAATTTTTTAAAAAGAGAAAACATATCCATGTCCCCTTCTGTCAAACATAATTTTAGGCTCTTTAATTATTCTTGAAATTCAAAAGAATTTTTTGCTACAAACTAATCAATAATATATGTGCTCTCTGCCCCCAACTTGTAAGCTGAGAGTCACCATCTCACCAGAAATAGTACTAAATTCTTCCATTGGTGCCTACCATTCCTGCCTTTTCTCTGCCCTATCCCAAATTTCTAGCTCATCCTAGAAAAAGTGCTACCTACCTCATTGTGGAATATCACTATGGTCACCCACTCAAGCACCTAGTCCACCCTTTAAAGCAATTTTGGAATTCTCTTTCTGAAAAGGCCGTCAGAGCTGTTGCCGTATTATCCTTGATGCAACTGAATGTTACCAAAATGTCTTCCTTTCAATATTTCTTTTATCTTCGGGTAAAGAAAAAAGTCACTGGGGGCCAGATCAGGTGAGTAGGGAGGGTGTTTCAATACAGCTATTTGTTTACTGACTAAAAACTCCCTCACAGACAGTGCTCTGTGAGCTGGTGCATTGTTGTGATGTGAGATCTGTAAGTTGTTGGGAAAAAAGTTCAGGTCGTCTTTGTATAACTTTTTCATGTAGTCTTTTCAGCACTTCCAAATAGTCAGCTTGACTATACAGTTGATTGTATGTCCAGTTGGTACAAATTCATAATAAATAATCCTTCGGATGTCAAAAAAGGTTAGCAACATCGCATTGACTCTTGATTTGGACTGACAGAACTTTTTTGGTTGTGGAGAACTGGCTGATTTCCATTACACATTTGGACACTTTGTTTCAGGGTCGTATTGGTACACTCATGTTTCATTACCAGTGACAACACAGCCTACAACATTGTCGTGCCTCTCCAAAATGTCTTCGCGAACTGTGACTCTCCTTTGCTTTTGCTCATTGGTGAGTTCCTTCAGGACCATTTTTGCACACACCTTTCTCATACCAAGATTTTCAGTGAAGATTTTCCTTTATCAATGTTTACTTGGTCTGCTATACTTCTCACAGTCAGGTGACAATTTTGACACACAATTTGATGAATTTTTGCATTGTTTCTGTCAGTTCTGTTTGTTATTGGCTGCCCTGGCCTCTCTTCATCAGTGATGCTTTCTTTCCTCTCAGAATCCATTTCTACACTGCTGTTTGTATTCATGGCATTATCCCCATAAACTTGGACTAACATGTCCCTGAGTTTACTTCCACTCTTATCAAGTTTAACAAGAAATTTAATGTTTGTTTATTGCTCTAATCCAAGCTCTGACATTCTTCTGACAGCACACAAAAACGCATAACAACAATAATGAATGCCATTCAGCAAGATTCCACCACATGTCGACAGGAACACAGCTGTGAGACACTGATATACCAATGTTATAAAACCTTACTGAATTGTTTGTACAGTGCTGCCAATTTAAGTGCATGGTGGCAAGTTCGCAAACTTAATTGTCAGACTGCATATGATTTGAGGGTATTAATTTCCCTCTGAGCACAGATTTAGCTGCACCTTTCAAGGTTTCATATGCTATATTCTCATTATCATTCAGTTTAAAATAACTTCCAACTTTATATTTTCTTCTTTGATCTGTAGGTTACACAGAAGTATACTGTTTAATATCCACACATTTGGGAATTTTATTATTGATTTCTTATAAATTCCACTCTGGTCAGCATACACACTGTTAATTATCTTAATCTTTTGAAATTTGTCAAGGTCCAGTATAATCAATTTTAGTAATGTTCCATATGAACCTGAAAAGAATGTACATCCTGCAACTTTTGGTGCAATATTCTTTATCCATTACTTCAGTTTAGTTTATCAATTGTACTGTTCAGATCTTTTAGATTCTAATAAAATTGTTTTTGTCTGCTATTCTAAAAGTTAATGTAAGGAAATTTAAAGTCTGCTATGATTGTAGACTTTCTTATAATTCTGTGAATTTTTGTCTATATGTTTGAAGTTAGGATTATAGGCACATATATATTTAGAACTGACTGTATTATCATAAAATGTATCAGTTTATTTAAATTGCCTTAAATTTCACTTTGATATAGTAGATATACTAGCTCTCATTTGGATAATATTTGTATATGTCTTTATTCACCCTTTTATTTTTTTATATTTCTCCCTTATATTTGCGGCATTTCTTAAAAGCAGGATGAGTTTGTTTTTTTTTAATTCAGCTCAATAATCTTCATTTTTAATAAAATATTAATAACAATCACATTTCATGTAATTAAAGGATAAGTTTGTGTTCATATCCACAAGTTCACTATTTGTTTTGTTTTTGTTCTAATTGTTTAATGTTCATTTTCCTTTCTTGCTTTCTTTGGCTTAATCAAGTATTTAAAACTATTTTTCCATTTATCTCCTCTATTATTTTTTGCTTTTACAAAACAATTCTTTTCAGGGGCTATGAGGCTTGATTTATTAGTCTAATATAAATTAGTATTTTACCACTTTCTAGACAAGACTAGGATCTTAAGACCACTTTAACTCCATTTCCACTTCCCAACTTTTCTGTCAGAGCCATGTATTACAATTCTAAATATATTTTATGTACATGTATATATTATATTTAGTAAGATATTACCATGTTTTGTCAAAATTAATTTACATATATTCATATTTACTCTTACTCTTTCTTGCATTTCCACATTTCTATGCAAGATTATTTTTATTCTGTCTTTAGTTATTTCCTTTAGTATAGGTTAGATGGGATGCACTTGCTCAGTTTTTTGTGTTTTTTTTTAAAATATATTTTTATTTTTGACAGAGAGAGAGAGACAGAGAGAGACAGAGAGAGACAGAGAGAGAACTGAACTGGGGGAGCTCCCAGTTCAGCATATGGTTCCGCACGGTCCAGGGCCGGGACTCGATCCTTGGTCCCCGGCGCTGCAAAGTGAGCACTTAACCCACTGAGCCATCCCGGCTTCCCCTCACTTGCTCAGTTTTGATGGCATAAAATGTTTTATTTTGCTTTCACTTTTGAAGGATATATTCAGTGAGTATAGAATTTTAAGTTGGCAGTATTATATTACAACATTTTTTACATGTCACTGTATCACCTTTTGTTTTTATTAAGAAGTCACCTTTGAGTCTTATCGTTCTTTTAATGCCTTTTTTCTCTAGTTTTAATATTTTTTAATTTGTCTTTGGTTTTCAGCTATTTTACTATAATTTCCCTAAGCATTTTGGCTTTATACTTATTTGGTGTTGTAGTTAATGCTTCCTAAATTTGTAGCTTGGTGTCTTTTGTCAATTTGAAAAGTTCTGCCATTAACTCTTAAAATACCGCATTTTCCTTATGTGATCTCTTCTTCTCTGTGACTCCAATTGGGGGTATATTTGCCCTTTTGGTTGTATCCTACACATGTCTAGCACTTTTCTATACAATCCATTTCTTTTGTTCTTTGTGCTCTGGTTAGAATATTTTCTATTGACCTATCCTCCAGTTCACTAATCCATTTTTCAGATATGTACAATCTGCTGTTAAGTCTCTTACCTTTTTCTTGGTTGACTTTCTGACAAATATTCTACCTATTTCACTTGTTGACTAACAATAAACAAGTACTACATTAATAATTGCAGAGTATATTAAACTTGTCCTCACAAAAGCAAATTAAACAGAAACGATAACTTTTATTTTCATTAGCAATTTTAACAAGTGCAGGAGTTGATCCATTATAATGTAAAAGAATGACTACATTCTATTTAAAAAAAAATAGAGTACTTTATAAAGGCTATACAAATATTCCACAATTTAGGTCACATTTTATATTTTTAATATATTCCATGTTTCATATTGGCATCATGTTAAAAGTATATTTAAAAAAGATACTTACTCTCTCTCCTTTTCTGTCAGCTTGTCATTGATATTATCTTTGATTGTTGATCTAGAGCCCTTATGAATTATAGGATATCTGAGGGGCACTTGTAGGAAAAAGGAAATCATGGAGACCAAATGTGCAGTGTAACCAAGGGCAACAGCAATGCTTCCATCATCTTTTGCTATAAATTAAAGCACAGGAAAAGAAAACAACTATTTACCTTACAAATTTGGTTAGGAGATCATAATAAGTCAATTTCAAAAGAGACTTTATTAAGAAACAAATGGTAAATAAAATATTAATCTTATCTAAATATATAGTTCATAATTATAGTTTTAAACTCACAATTATAGATTTACAGTATAAACATACTTAAATTATGTAAATTTTACATTCATCCAAGCACATTAATAAAACTTTAAATTTTACCTACTATACTAATATTTAAAACTATTTCCAAATAATTAATGTGGTGAGATTAACATTTGATATATATCTTAAAAAAGAATTCTTAGTGTACTCAAACCTCCATTACTTTCTTTCACAACATTTTTTAAGGAAGAATTAACATGAGTCTACTATACAATGTAAAAATTAGTTTCAGAGGTTTAAACATAATGCAATATATAAGCATTGTACATTTTATTCATTAACACTTATATGCAATATAGTTGTACTGTACTACTGTACAACATTATTAATTCTAGGGTGACATGAAATACCATAATGCATCCTTATTGGGTATGTTCGCAATATTCATAAAGACAGTTTTGCATAAATCTGTGAAGTTTGAGCTATAAGGGGGGGGAAACGTCTTAAACAATAAAAGGAAAAGTCAAAACCACGCTATTAATATACATCCTATTTATGAAATCTAGGTGGAAGCAACTGTTAGAAAAAATATATATATATATCCTACAGTCAAACATAAGCAACTATCTTTTAAGAAGTCACAGATAATTACATTTTTAACCTATCATCTAGATTTCTGCTACTATATACTAAGTAACAGATACTCAAAACTGAAGAGTAAAGTTTTAAATTTTAAGCTTGTGCCAGGAAGAAGGAAAAAGTAACTGCTTGGTATTACAGTATTCCCAAAATACTTTAAAAAGTTCACAAAACACACACATACACAATAAAAGATTTAACATAATCTAAATAGAAAAATGCTGAAATGACTGAGATAAGCATGGCTTGACTATTTCCTGATTTCTAAGAGTAATTTTAACTTCAATTATTAGTAATACTGATATATTTCACATTCTTTTAAACTTATTCTTAGTTACTACCAAAAAAAAGTAACTTTTATTAAATGCCTTTTTCTCCTCCAGGAATTGACCATAGTACCTTCTTTATTACAGTCATTCATTTACCAACAATTATTAAACTGGACACATTTTATATGTTATTTCATTCATTTTACAGATAAAGAAACTAAGGCTCAAAGAAGGAACCTGCCCAAAGTAATACAGCTAGTATATAGGTTGATCTGACACCAATGTCCCTGACCTTTAGAAATTTTCATCATAAGGTCTTTAAAACCTTACTGTGGAATAGATAACAACTTTTAATTTGCAAGCCAAGAACATACCAAGCATACAACACATGTACCACCTTAGTTTCTTCACTCTTTTCTAGCAATGTCAAAGAACACATAAAAAGTATATGATTCCTCAGTGACATGTATAGTGCTGGACAGAGGACGGACTTTGCAACTAATGTCTGATGTTCCCTCAAATCAAACTGATGAAAATAATAAAACAGTAATCATTTCAACTGATAGTACTGAGTCATGCTCTAATTGAACAGAATTCTAATTGAATTTATTTTTAGAGAACTTGTCCTCCTGCCCCTTCCCATCCAAGTATTTTGAATACTACAACACTTTACTTCTGTTAAAATCTATCACACAACCTTATAGATTAAAATTACATTACATTGGGGGATGCCGGGATAGCTCAGCAGGTTGAGTGTCGGGCTTGCAATGGCAAGGGGGAGGGTTCAATTTTTGGCCCTGGTCCTTGCAAACCCCATATGATGAACGGCAGTGCAACCGGTAACCACCAGGTGGCTTGGCAGCAAAGGTTCTTGCCTCCCATGGAAAGGCCCCAGGTTTGTTACTGCCCTGCACTGCCCCACTAAACAATGTTACAACTAATGATATATGACTAAAGAAGTTGCTCTGGGCCACACACACACACACACACACACACACACACACACAACGTTCCGCAAACAATACAATAAATCTTTTTAAAAATTACATTACATTGTAAATTCAGCACATTACAATTTAATCATCATATAAATTAGAGCTAAGAGAAACCTTAAAAATCATCGAGTCTAATGCTTTCAATTTAGAGACAAGAAAAATGAGAACTAGGTGATGTAAGTGACTTGGTTAAAGCCATATAGGGTAAAAGCATGAGTGATGGGATAAGAGGGAGAACTGTGTCTACATCCTGGCCCCAAAAATATCTATTACTAGAGTCACAACTGAATGGTGAGTTCCATCAGAAGTCACTAAATTCTGCCTGCTGTGTTCTGTAAAGTATAAGGTTTCTCAAATTTAAAATATTCTAAGGACCTAGTCTTTAAGAGCTTTCTTTTGAAGAAAGAGAAGAGGAAGAAGAGGACTAGAGCAATGAAGGATAGTATTACACTAAGTTTGAACTTTCCTCTATGTGCTTCACTCTAAGCTTTTCCTTTCCTAAATGATCTGACAGGAAACTTTCAAAAAGCAATAGAAGGTCTTTAATTAGCCTTCCAAACAGGTCAAATGCAAACTATGAATATTAAAAAAAAACAAAACCCTATCCAATGCTAACTATAAGGATCTACACTTTATACATATTCTAAAGGGGTAATAGTAAATAATTACATTTTTGTTTTTGAGTCTACATTCACATACTATATTCAAAGAACAAAACTTGGTCTTTTAACATCACCTCTTTTCAATGATCAAAACAATTTTGCTTAAATTTAATGATAAAAAATGGTATCTCTGAGAAGCCTACACATGCAAATCAAAAATCAAAAAGCAGCAGCAAAAACTGGAAACTGGGTAATATTGGAACTCAGCTTTGATCCCAGTTATTTATACTCACCATCATTTCCACTACTAGACTCCCCTGTCCACCTATTAAAAACCCTAGGTTGTTTCCCATTCCAGGCCACAGTCACAGCCCCACTGTTAAACACTGTGGTGTTGGGTTTCCAATATTGAAGCTTTATATTAAAATGCATTTTAAAAGGACCATGAGTGAGGCATTACAGGCCCCAAGGGTATTTCAATACCCTCAAAAGGAAAACCACCCCCCAGTAGGGAAGTCACTTTCATCACCCCAAGACCACTGAACCTCCAGTGGGAAAATGTGAGCTCATGTGGTTAATTATGGCTATTGCTGGCTACAAAACCTCAGATGTCATATTCTGTTGCCAGTCACTTCAACTAAAAAACCAAAAGGTTTAAGGTTTCTAGCATTCCAAGATCTAAATGACTTTTTATCTGCCAAAGCCAAAACCTGGCTCCCTAGGGTGTGCTTTTCCAGTAAGCATTAATGGTGTCCCTAACACCTAACGTAGAGCAGAGGTTTGTGTTCCTTATGCTGCTTGTAGGGGTTAGAAAGGTCATGGATGATAGTTTTGTTGGTGAGAAGTTGGAGGTGGAGTGGAAAGCTTCTGGGAGGAACAGAAATAAAATGTAAGGTTCAGGTATATGAAACGGTTCTTATTAAAACAATGTTTTAAGGGGCTTAAAACAAAAATCTGCAATCTCTTCATAAATGTTTGATTTTACAAAAACTGTTGGTAGTTTGGGCTTCAGCTTTTGTGTAATTTTTTTAATAATAAACTCCAGAAACGCACAATGGACATAACAATATCATAAATTAATTCAAATGTCCCTCTGACTTATATGTTGGACAAACTATTATTATTCAAATGCATCCACATACAATAATTGATCTAAAAGCTCTTACCATCCTGCCTTCCCAATCACTGAGGCAGCTGATCTGGTAAGGAATCAAGCACCCACTGATCCAGACAGGACAAAATATTTAAGACTCTAATCACTGCCACAGCATCTATGGAATCATTCCATGTTCTCAATGAGACACCATTTGACATATGGACTCTCCTTTCCAAGAAATCATGCCTGCATGAAGGGCTACGGACACAGAAGGAAACCTGGGTCTCATTACCACAAAAGGCTCTGCTGTTATGGATTACTTAAAAACACACACAAACTTTTTTTTTTTTACAAGAAATGCATTTCTCAATGGAACTCAAATGAATACCCTTCACCAGACAACTTTCTCCTGTCGTATCCAGGTCTCTTTGATGTAC
Source organism: Craseonycteris thonglongyai (assembly GCA_004027555.1). Taxonomy (NCBI): domain Eukaryota; kingdom Metazoa; phylum Chordata; class Mammalia; order Chiroptera; family Craseonycteridae; genus Craseonycteris; species Craseonycteris thonglongyai. Next base: position 8,661 of record PVKE010010527.1, on the reverse strand, counting down.
TCTAACAGTAACTTATCCGTTTAGAAAAGCACAATAAATGTGAGGCCATTATGGAGGAGTTTCCCAATCTGTGTCAACCCATGCAATGTAAAGTCTATCCCAGCACAGTCTCATGAATATAAGAATAACCAGTTTGGAGTTTCTTCACTAGAGTCTCACAGAGAATACAGCTGCCACAGAACACTAAAAAAGTTGTTAGAAGTTTGGAAGAGATTATTATTCGAAACAAGAAAGAAAATTGTACCATGACAGGAATGTTATGCCCTTAAAATCAGGCCAACCAGGATGACTTTAGCTAGTATGAGTCTGAAAAATTAAATAATCTGAGTCTCAGTTTTATTTATTTATTTTTTTCCTAATGAAGTGTAATTCTTCCCCTCACAGAAGGAATAATTCTCACAGTTGTGAGAATTAAATAAACAAGACAGCATCATGCACGAGATTCTATGTTACCATACTTCTACTCTCCCCACCTAAAGTGTCCTCCTACCCTTCTTTCAATAGGAGAATATTATTTTATTTTTTAGGAAGCCCCAGTCATTATCTTTGCTAAAAATTTTTGTTTTATTCCCTCCTGACAGAACTGATTAGTCCCACTCTTTGAATCCTGTGTACCCAGTATAAACTTCTAATTGCCTGGCACAGAGTATGAATTCAACAAATACCTATTTCTTTTTTTTTTTTTAATTTTTATTTATTTATTTTTGACAGAGAGAGAGAGAGAGAGAGAGAGAGAGAGAGAGAGATACAGAGACAGAGACACAGAGAGAAATGAACTGGGGGAGCTCCCAGTTCAACATATGGTTCCGTGCAGGCCGGTGCCGGGATACGATCCCTAGTCCCCGGCGCTGCAAAGTGAGCACTTAACCCACTGAGCCACCCCGGCTTCCCCAACAAATATTTCTTGATTGGCTTGATTACATGTTGGATGGCCTCAACTGGACTGAAATCTCACTGAGGTAGGATCAATGCCTTAATCATCTCTGTATACTCTCAGCACCTGGCAAAGTAGATAACACACACAGGGCACTCCATCAGTTAAGTATATGGGAGTGTCTTGCAGAATGCTAACATAAGATTTTAAAGCCTAATAATACCATATGTCATATGTGCTTTTTAAAATTTCTAATTCCTCGGAGTCATGGGGAGTGAATAGAGCCTTAGAGTAAAATTAAACATTTATATTATTTTATCTCCCATTTCACTTTTCTATCAACTGTACTAAAAAGCTAAACTAATTTTTTAAAGAGTAGGAAGAATTTATTCAGCTTGTTGGACATACACAAAGCATAAACAGCTAATAAAAGCTATGAAAAACGAAGAAACAAAGAACTTCAAAGAAAATAAAAACAGAATCAAGAAATATCCCTAAGAGGATTAACATGACAGGGGAAGCCGGGATGGTGCAGTGGGTTAAGCACTCACTTTGCAGCGCCGGGGACCCAAGATTGAATCCTGGCCCTGGCCCGTGCGGACCCATGTGCTGAACTGGGGAGTGCCCCCAGTTCAGTTCTCTCTCTGTCTCTGTATCTCTCTCTCTCTCTCTCTCTCTGTCAAAAACAATTAAAAAAAAAAATAGTACTGTAGTTTTTGGGGAAGCCGGGATGGCTCCGTGGGTTAAGCGCTAACTTTGCAGCCCTGGGCACTAAGGATCGAATCCCGGCCCCGACCCGTGTGGACCCATATGCTGAACTGGGGAGTGCCCCCAGTTCAGTTCTTGCCAGGGTGAGAGCCCTGTGGAATAAAACTATGTAGAAAAACCAAAGATGTGCAACTGTGAAGACTGTTCTGGGCCCTCCCCCTTCTCTCTGTCTCTGTATCTCTCTCTGTCAAAAACAATAAAAATAAATCTTAATAAAAAAAACATGACAGTTCATCACTACTGATATTCATACTTCATTTATTGCCTCCCTTAAAATCATTTTGTATTTACAGCCAGCTTGACTTTTACATACATAAATCAGCTCATATCATCCCCCTTTTAGAAGGCTTTCAGGGGTTTCCCACTCCACTGAGATAAAATATAAACTCCTTACAGTGGCCTCAAGGCCTTGGCTGCCCTCGCTCCTCCTTGTCTGATATAACTCTTCCTCTTGCTCACTATGCTCCAACCACATAGGTCTGATATGTTCTTTCCTGTCCTTCCTTCCTTCAGTCCTTCTTTCCTTCCTCTCTCTTGCAACTAATTTTAATTACATTTAGATGAGTGCCTTCTATATGAAAAGCATTTTCAAATGTTATCTCATTCAATTATCACAATGAATCGGAGATACAGATATTATTATACCTCATTTTATAGGCGAAGAAATTAAGCTCTGAGATCACATGATTGTCCAAAATACAGATCTCTTTTCCCATACTCCACAAACTTGAGTTTTTTCAGATATAAAAGCCTGTTCCTGCATCCTGACCTTCGTACTTGATGCCTGCTCTTCTAAAATAGAAATGCTTCTTCCCTAGTTGTAGCAGAGTTGGTTCTTTTCAGCCTTCAAATTTTCTGTTACATGTTTCTCCTCAGTGAGTTCTTCTGTTAACTGCTTTATCTACAGTAGGTTCTCCTGTTATCTATAAGCATTTTCCTTTATTAAATACTAGTTCATACTTATTTTTTGGTTTATTGGCTGTCTCCCTCAATAGGCTGTATACGCTCCATGAAAGGAGAGAACATACAACAGGCTCTCTTCACCAGAACTCAAGCAACTGGCACTCTCAAGCAACCGGCAAAGAGTCTACTTATATTTATCTGGCATCTACCAATTCCCATGGGTGCCGGTCAACTAAAAATCTACTGTATTCGTTTTCTTCACTGTCATATCCTCAAAACTCAGCACAGTGTGTGGGTCAATTAATATTTTTTCAACAAATGAATGCTCTATATTCCTGGCACCTGGCACAGGGCTCAAGGTAGTTGGTTGCTTTGTTAAATTAGTGAATGAGGTAAAAGATATGCCATGGGCTTCAAGACACCATAATTTTGCCTCAAATTAACACTAAAACACATTTATATGATTTACACAGATTGGAAGGAACACTGTAAAATGAAAACAAGAAAAATCCCGGCTAGGTCATTACCTAGCTTTGTGGTCTCAAGCAAGTCACTAAATAGCTCATTTACACATTGTAAAATGAGATTATACCACCTTCCTTATGGGGTTCCTTTGTTTGTTTTTGTAAGGATTAAAGATAAGGCAAAATGCCATGCTTTTAAAGATATAATCTTCCCAAAAGTCAATGTAAAACAGGTAGTATGTGCATTAATATGTTCATACTATCATCTATACTCAAAAGCACAGATGGCTTGCTCCAAATTACTAGCAAGGGAACCAAGAATTGAATCCAGGTTTCCCCAATCCTGTTTTATCACTCTTCTTTTATCATGTCCCAATTACGTATATTGTAAGGGTTGTTGTAAAGGTCAAAGAAGGTAATAAATTAAAATAGTCTTAAATTTAAAGGACCATAAATAACATTTCTTTTACAGGGAAATGGAAGAAAGTCCCAATCAAAATTGGTAATGCTGTCTTCTTAAATAACTTCTTCACAAATAGATAATATGCTAGCTTTGAAAATAGTGTATAAAGCTATTAAATGGGCCTCAAAGCATTGTTTAGACTAGGGGGGGAAATCCCACTTTGCTAACAATGAAAATATATTTTTTTCATTGCCAAATAAAATAAAGTCTTTTTGGCACACTGGTAAAGAGATTAGAAAAATTAAAATATTTAAATATATAGCAATTACTATGAATCATAGTTCATAATAGCCTTTATACACACACACACACACATATATATGTGTGTATATATATATATATTTTTTTTTTAATTAAAAGAGAACAAGAATAACAGAACAACATGTTTAACCTGTGGTAGTGGAAATGTCACAAAATTAAATTTTCAAATACTTTTCATGTCAGTAAAAATACAATTTTCTAGATAACAACAGAACAGATTAATGTTTGTTGTGCTCCTAACCACACATAAATTTTTCATGAAAATCAAACCAAAAGGACAGGAAGATTATTAGTATTGTTAAGAACCCTATTGTCTAATTTTCTTAAAGCCCTTTTAAAAACTATTTTCTTTTAAATTTCAAAATCAAGGTTCAATAAATTTTTCCCATGATTAGAACAAATATTCTGTTAAGTCTCCCATCAGGGAACCTGACTCTATATACTCACAATTGAGAAAAGGACAAAAGGTCTAAAAAACCTTTTGGAGAAAATGCTAGGGAACCAATTACTTCAAGATCTCTATTTTTCCCTGCATACCAATAGATAATATACACCAATTCTTTAAAAGTAAAAAGAAATAAAATACCTTGGAAGTCCTCAGAATTGGGCAACTTGACACCACATACAAAGTAATCCTTATGTTCATTCTGTGAATATAACCAAAAAATAAAATTAACTGTTTTTATGTAAAATGAAAAGAAACTCTAAGTCAAATTCCAAAGACTTTAGCAGTTCAGTGTTAACTCAAAGACATAACTGTCCTAGACACAAAATACTATCATAATTATTGAAGCTGGACAATGAGTCCATGATGATTTATTATACTATCTCTACATTTATATATACTTGAAATTTTCTATAATATAAATATTTAAAATATGATGTCTAAGCAAAATGCAACACAAAATTTTTACCATAAAAATACCCTTTGACCTGGCTATAAATGAAAAACTTTTAATCGAATTAACAAGATTCTGTGAACAACCTAAAATCCTATTGGCTTTCCTTTTGAAAAATTAATCTCTTACATCTCTTTTTATTAAAAATTATACCATAAAATTTAGTTGATTTGGTTCTCTAAAAAAGAATCTAATCAGTTTTATTAAAGTTTACTTTTTGCAGTTATTCTAAGAAACTAGTTTCAAAAACTTAGTGACACTTACCCTAGAAATATCTTAATATTAATAAATGTAAATTAATTAGTAGTTCTATTTTTAAAGCAGTGCACATGTATCTACATGTATATGTCAAAAATGGTGTTAAAGAAGCTGTGGTACATTTATACAACAGAGTAGTATGCAAGCATAAAGAAGAATAAAACTATAACTTTTGCAACAACATAGATGGAACTAGAAAGTATCACACTAAGTAAAATAAGTCTGAGAAAGACAAATACCATATCATCTCACTAACGTGTAGAATCTAAAGAACAGAATAAATGAACAACCAAAACAAAAAAAAAAAACAAAAAAAACTTCATGGACACAGACACTAAGTTGGTGGCTGTCAGAGGTCAGGGGAGAAAGGGTGTGGGGAGGGAGGGGGATTCACGCATATGGTGATGGAAAAGAAGAAAAGTGATTCTGAATGGTGAGCTCATGATGCAACACACAGATGAGGTATTGTAGAATTATACACCTGGAACCTGTGTAATTTTACTAACCAATGTTACCCCAATAAACTTAATAAAAATAATTTGGTGTACTTTCAGATGCAAATAAGTACATCCCACCACCAAATTGATATAAAAAATCAAACGGTGGAACCTAATGCCAACTAAGTCCCAATCTACTTTTTAAAATAGATATTAGCAAGATTTCTGGTCAAGATGACAGAATAGATGAGCACTATGCTTGCCTCCTCTCATGACCATGTCAAAATTAAAACTAAACTACAGAACACCCATCACTGACAATAGCCTAAAATCTAGCTAAACAGAAGTCCTACAACTAAGGACATACAGAAGCCACTTTGAGAGTGACAAGAGAGACAGAGATATAGATTTGGCTGGTTCCATACACCTGTGTGGCAGTTAAAAATTGAGAGAGATATCTTAGCTGCAGAGGTTCCTCTAGAGGAACAGGGGTCACAGCCCCCTACCAGGATCTCCAGCCAGGGTTCCAGTGCTGGGAAGAGAAATCCCCACAAACTTCTGGCAGTGAAAAACCAGCAGAGATTATGGCTGAGTGAACTGAAGGGCTGTTGGAGTTCTGGATGTTTTTCTTAAAGGGCCCACACATGAACTTAACTCACTGATAGAAGGATACACTCACTCTGAGCTCCAGTGCTAGGATAGCAGCTCTAAAAGGCAGGGACATAGTGGGAGGAACTGAGTTGTCTGGCTTCAGAATGAGGCCTGGAGGGGCAGCTTTCTCCCAGACAAAAGTGCTGGCAGAATCCATTATTTCTTTGTTGAGCCCTCTCCCTCCTGGCATGCAGACACAAGCAGGTACCATATCTGAGTCTCCATCAACTTGGCTGTCACTGTTCACTCCACCTTGGCCGTTCCCTGATTGCCCCCCAACCCAATTTGTGGGCTCACCTAAGCCTTCTAGTTACTTTTCCATATAAATGACCTGTCTTGACTTATGATGAGGACTTTCCTAAAACCACTCAAAGTTTCCTAAAACCCAAACAAACAGCATTTGACCTCGGCATGCCCCATGCCTATTGCTGAGCAGCCACAAGCCTGGCATTAGTAGCAGCTGGCCTTTGTCCACAGCTTGGCCTCTTAAGCTACCTCCAAATCCAGTGCACGTGACATCCATTTATGGATTGCTTTGTGGCTCACACCAGGTGGCCTCTGGCAGGGCACATGCTGGGTTTGAATTTCACCTGCAGTGGGACCTCTCCCAGGAGAACCTGGGGCTGGCACGCTTGGTGGCCAGCTTTGACCAAGGGAGCACCACCAGCTGCTTCCAGAAATGACACACCCAAAGTGCAGACTGAGCAGGCCCCAAAGAACTGTTAATGTAATCCTGCTCCATAGGATCAGCCCCTGCACAACAGTTCCTCCATTGTAGTCACAGCCAGTTCTTACAACAAATCAATGGAAGGCATTCATGTGGGAACAACAGGTGATGCTGGGATAGCTCAACAGGTTGAGTGCTTGCCTTGCAAATGTGAGGTCCAGGGTTCGAATCTCACCCTGGCCCCATGAAAACCCACATGGTGAACTACAGCACAACTGGTAACCACTAAGAGGGCAGCAAAGGTTCTCCCCTCCTATGCAGAGGCCCCCAGTTTGGTTCTGCCCTATGTGGCCCCACATTCACCTGTGTGGAGTGAAACTTATGTCAAGACTAATGATGTACAGCTATGAAGACTGCTCTGGGCCCTCCCCACTTCTCTTTGTCTCTCTCTCTCTCTCTCTCTCTCTCTCTCTCTCTCTCTCTCTCTCTCTATCTATCCCACCTTCTCTCAAACTAATATAAATCTTTTTAAAAAATGTGCAAACAGCAACCAACACTCAACTACAAACAGAGGGCACACACAACCTGTACAAGGGACAAACCTAGAGTATCCAGCTCAGGTGACCAGGGAGACTGTGCCACTGGGCCCCACAGGACACCATCTACTTAAGGCCACTCTACTAAGACTAGAAGACATAGCAGCCCTACCTAATACACAGAAACAAACATAGGGAGGCAAATAAAATGGGGAGACAAAGAAACATGTCCAAAATAAAAGAATAGAGTAAAGCTTCAGAAACAGAACTAAACAAAATGGAGACAAGCAATTTACCAGATGTGAATGATCGATGATCTCAGGAAGAATATCAACAAAGAGATAGGAAACAAAAATATAGATAAAAAGACATAAAAAAGAACAAGTCAGAAATAAGATAACTAAAATGAAGAATACATCAGAGAAAATCAACAGTAGATCAGATGAAGCAGAGGATCAAATCAGCAATTTGGAAGGTAGCTGAAAACACCCAATCAAAGCAGTAAAAACAAAAAAAGAATCCAACAAAATGAGATTAGTGTAAGGGGCCTCTAAGACAACATCAAGCAAACCAACATACCCATCAGAGGGGTACAAGAAAGAGAAAACAGACAGCAAGGAATTAAAAATCTATCTGAAAAAATATGATGGAAAATTTTCCAAACCTGGTAAGGGAAATAGACATACAAGTCCTGGAAGCACAGAGTCCCAAACAACATGAACCCAAAGAGGCATATACCAAGCAAGGTACTTCATAAGTAAAATGCCAAAGCTTAAAGACAAAGAGAGAATCTTAAAAGCAGCAAGAAAAAGGCAGTTATTTACCTACAAGGGAGTTCCCAAAAAACTTTCAGCTGATTTCTTAACAGATGCAGGCCAGAAGGAATTGGCAGGAAATACTCAAAATGATAAAAAGTAAGGACCTACAACCAAGATTACTCTACCCAGCAAAGCTATCATTTAGAATCAAAGGACAAAAAGAATTTCCTAGACAAAAAAAAGTTAAAGCAGTTTATCACCACCAAATCCATATTTCAAGAAATGTTAGAGTGACTGCTTTAAGAAGAAAATAAAAAATATGAATAATAAAATGGCAACACTACATATCTATCAATAATTATTTTCAATGTAAATTAATTAAATGCTCTAAACAAGATAGGGTGGCTAAATGAATAAGAACAGTTGAGCCCTATATATTCTGCCTACAAGAGACTCACTTCAAATCTAAAGACACACAGACTGAAAGTAAAGGAATAAAAAAAGATACCCGTATTTTCCGGCGTATAAGACGACCGGGCGTATAAGACGACCCCCTAATTTTACAGTTAAAACATAGGTTTAGGCCTATATTCGCTGTATAAGACTATCCCCCACTTCCGAGGCTGTAGTCTTATACAGCGAATATAGGCCTAAACCTATGTTTTAACTGTAAAATTAGGGGGTCGTCTTATACGCCCGGTCGTCTTATACGCCGGAAAATA